>CAJQUN010000005.1:13441299-13662016 GCA_907163345.1 Haberlea rhodopensis | reverse complement strand
ATTATTACGCCAGGCCGAGCTGCATCACCCTTGGTCCCAGCTGTTTAATGTTTGCAATTATGCGGTGAATTATTACGCCAGTCCGAGCTGCATCGCCCTTGTTCCCAGCTGGGTAATGTTTGCTAATAATTGGTAAATTATTAGACCCAGCCGAGCTATGTCGCTCTTGGTCCCAGCTGTGTTATGTCTGTCAATAATTGGTAAATTATTAGACCCAGCCGAGCTATGTCGCTCTTGGTCCCAGCTGTTTAATGTTTGACATTACTGGGTAAATTATTACGCCAGGCCGAGCTGCATCGCCCTTGGTCCCAGCTGTTTAATGTTTGACATTATTTGGTACATTATTAAACCAGGCCGATCTGTATCTAAATTGGTCCTATCTGTTTAGTGTTTGCCATTACGTGGTAAATTATTAAGCTAATCCGAGCTACGACATGCGTGGTCCGCCACAAAAAAAAAAAAATAAAATGACAAGAACGGTAAAACAGAAATAACATTAAATAAGAGAACAATCTGAGGAAATTACATTTATAGATCAGGGGGGGAGAGAGGCAGCTACTTTCTTTACGTCTAGAAAATCTAAAGAGACGTCAGGCACAAGACAGCCACGTTCTTTGATCTGGCTAAGACATCCCTGGAAACCAGCCTCAATAAAAGTAAGGAGTTTCTCTCCTACCAACTCCTCAGACTTTTGTTTCTCCTCGGCTGCCTCCTTTAAAGATTTAGCTAGTTCCTGCTCAGCAGAAGTAGCTAGCCCTTTAGCTAAAGCTAACTCATTACGCAGCTCCCGGAGCTCAGCCTCATGTTGACGTTTGTGGACCTCAACCAAAGAACGAGCCTCGGCCACATCGACGGCCCCCCTTCTCAACCTGAGTTTTCAGCTCCGAGATGTCTTTTTCATGAAGAGATTTGGCCTCAGCAAGGGTGTCTTGCATATTATCGAAGACCTTGGCATCTTTCAAGGATTGTCTTCGGATCATATTTGCCCTTGACATAAACTCACCCATCAAGAGCATAGACTCGGTCAGACGGCTCCCAGTTCGGGTCATCAGGTCCCCCCAGCTCAGTTGGCTCGTATAAAGGGCATCCTCAGTATTGGGAAGATCACGAGCCACAGCTAAGGCAACGGTGCTCGGGCCTTCCCCAACTAGTCGTACACCACCTCTGTAAGCTTCCATCACCCGCTCACGACATCTCTCCACACGAGCTGGTGCACCCCCCTTTCTCACCCGTTGAAGGGAGGTCGGACGGATCTGGGCGTGACCGAACTTGCCTCACAGGATGAGCTTCAACAGCAGTAGACCCTGACGAACCCCCAGGAGCTGCCGGTCTTTTCCGGGATAGCTGGGCTACATCTTCGGGGGGGCTCTCACCTCCTACATCCACAATAGTGACTCCCTCGGCTGCTGGGGGTTGGCCCTGTTTTTGCTTCCTCTTCTGAATAGCTTTCAGCACTAATGAGTTCAAAACTCTGTCTTCTGTATAAACAGATACATAGTTCAGTCACACCGAACAAAATACACGTGAATAAAATAATTGTTAAAGCATGTTAGAACCAGTACCGGCTCTCCCCCTTAAGGTCAGATCAGCTGGACTCAGCCCAGCAAAACAAAGCAGATCCTCCACCACCAGCTTAGATGAATTAAAACAGTGACCTCCTATGGCGTTCATCACATCTAAGAAGGCGGTGCTCTTTTTGAAATTTTTAGGAGGAGAGGGGAGAGCCGGGAGATGTTCAAGCCAATCAGAGCAGCAGACCCAGGGCTGGGAGGGCTTTACAAAAAAGAACTCATTTTTCCAGTCTTTGATTTTGCTAGGATAACCCCCAACAAATGCACAGCCAGGTCGGCTGGTGACATACCAGGGGCCCTCATCTGATCTCTTGATGTGAAAAAAATAAGAGAGGGTGGGGTGGTCATAAGGCAAGCCTAACGCCTTAAAGATAACTACGAGACTACACAAAATTCGGAAGGAGTTGGGAGAAAATTGGCCAAGGTTTAACTGATAAAAACTACTGAACTCTTGAAAGAATGCAGGAAGAGGAAAACGTAAACCCCCTTCTAGCTGACCGCGGTAGAAGGTAAAAAAACCCTGAGGAGGTCGGTTGGGTCGTTGAGAAGAAGAAGGGAAGATGAATTCATAATCAGAAGGGGCTTGGCTGACCTGTCGTATTTTGGCCTCATCTGACTCATCCAAGACAGGAACATAAAGTTCATACCAAGGATAATTGCCTGGAGGCGACTCTGATCTAAGTGGAGGGCTGACCTCAGTCACTTGAAGGTCGGGTTCGGCTGAGGTCCCAGCTTCCTGGGGAGCCTCAGTGCGCACCACTTCTTCAAGGGGCTCAACTCCCTCAGTAAGGGCAATCCCTTCGGGATAAAATGAGCCGTACTGATCTACAGCTCTAAGCTCCTCGTCAGTAAGAGGGGAAGGAAACAATTGAGGTGAAGACATTGTAACAAAAACAGCTGAGAAAACGTACCTAGGAGTTTTCAGAAATAAAAATGGCAAGCTAAAGAGGTCGGATCCGATCTGTTTCGAAAATGGAAAAAGTGGATAATGAGGGACCCGGAGTGGTATATATATAGGGAGACCTCAACGAATCCTGGCCGTTGATCCTTGATGCGCTGTACGGTCTAGATTAGCCTCGGGAATCGGGAGGGGAGCCCAACGGTCACAATTTCAATTTAAAATTCAAATTTTGTAGCCGTTAGTTCCCGCCTAAATCAAGTTTTGCTATTTTCAAGAATTGGCTCGTCAGGATAACTCAGCACATACGAGCTTCTGGTCTACAACGTCAGCTCGACAGGGAGGGGGGGACTGTGATACCCGCTAGAAGATACCACCTGACGAGCCGACCTAGCTCCAAGGCATGTTACTCGTCTTTCTTCGGCGAGACCTCGCCTACCCATCCGAGCTCTTTTGCGTGGCCCGACCTGTTAGGCCGAGCTGTTGCGCCTTACCTGTTTCCCGTCACTAACTCGACATGAGACCTCTTTTGAGAGACCGAGCTGATAGGCCGAGCTCTCCTCATTTCCCATGTTGCTACTGGCTCTCAGCAAGGAAACCAGTTCCCCAAGAGATCTAGTCCTAGATATGCGGAGCAATATCAGGGATTCGATTGTGTTATCAGGATCTTGACATATCTGGGTAAGATTTGGATAAACATGGAAAGAGTCCTTGTTGCAATACTACTCTTAGGTCTCCGCCTATAAATACCAGGTTTGGAGTATTGATTAAGGACTAATGTTATAATTGTTTTCACTTACAGCATATATTCTCTTCATATTCTCTCGCCTGACTTGAGCGTCGGAGGGGACCCGCCGGAATAACTTCCGGCCCCTTCTCACATTTGCTTCGTATTTTCAGGTCATTGCAGAGGATATTTGCTAATACCCCGGCTATTATATTGAGTGTTGGAGGAGAAAGAGAGGTGAACCCCCTCTCTATTGATATCAGCAAGTCATCGCAAATTTAGGTGATATCAATAACAATTGTATAATTATAATTGAAATCGGTGACTTCATTATTTTTTAAAATCAAGCAAATCATTTTATTGAAATAATCGCATTTTAATTATTTAAATAATAGTGTTTACATACGGTCTTAAAAGTCAGATGTTTATCATGATGTTTTGGTTCAATTTTTATGTAATTAAATTTTGCATCTCTCTATAAAATTCTTGGATTCGCCCCGATCATCGACTACGGGTTTATAGCTGAAGTTCCGTTGTGTTTTTTTATGGGCGCAAGGACAACCCAACATGGTTGTAATATCAATCTCTGAAAATTCCGTATGGAATAAACCTTTCTTTGAGCTTCATTAATGACTTTTATTTTTTAAACCTTCTTTGGTGATTTCCATGGCTGAATGCAAGAACCACTAGTATACAATTTTCTCTAACTTGATAAATTAATGAGCTAATATTTGATGAAAATTTAATAAGCCAATACACATAATTTTTAAATTTGTAGTGGCAAATTAGCATAGTGATTTAATTTAAAGTTACGATAGAATTACAGAGTTCGTAAAAGTCGAAATTTTAGAGTGTTATACTTTATAAATATCAGAGTAGTATCCTGCACCACATTCTCAAAAAACTCTCACCATCCCAAATTTTCAAAACACCCACATCGAAATTTCAAAATCTTCAAGAAAGGTTAAGAAAGAAATTCGCAGTATTCGCAACCTAAATCAGTTCAATAACGTTTATGAATTATTTCTAAAATCGATAAACTAGCTGAGTATTTAATTTTAAAGTTATAAATATATGTTAAAATTCAATCGAATCTATGAATAATTTTAAATTATGAAATTCAAAAATTTAATAATAAAAATAAAGAAATGATTTTTGAATCACTTCAAATTTCAAAATCCAATTTACCACTCTTTTAAACCAAATCAAACGACTTTCACAATCTCATACAGATATTACAAATTTTAAAAATAAAGAAAAGGGTTCAGCTGCACTTATCGTTTTTGACAATATATTGATTCAACTATTCATGCGTTCAACAGTTGTTAAATATGCGCAATATGGTGTTTGAGTTAGTGGAGTAAGATGAGCTCAGATCGTAAGGTCATGAGTTCGATTCTTCCTGCCAACACTTTCTCGGCTTGAGTCTGTCGCATCGAGTTTGTCTAGTACGGTTTACCTGATTGACGTGATTTGCAGGCTACCCCGTCATCCTAGGGTTTACCCCAGTGCATATCCAAAAAATAACAGCTGCAGGTTCCCTCGTCATCAAAAAACAATTGTTAAATAGGTACCAATTATATATAATCAATAACTACCTTACTACCTACATGTATATTAAATTTTTAACATTAAACAAAATTTTACGTACGATAATTTTTATGTAAACTGTAAATCTGTAATTATATTTGAAACAATTTTTTCTATTTAATGTTTACCCTGAATTTTTTATTTTATTATGTTTTACTCTCATAAAAATAAGAGTAACGTGGGTAGAAACTAAAATATATTTATTATAATAACCTATTATTGTACTTAACTATATAGTATTATATAGTAGGGGTGCTTATTGGCCTGAATCGGTCCGGTCCGGACCGAAACCGGCCGGTTCCAGGGCCCTTAAGGTCGGAACCGGTCCGGTTCGGTAAGGAACCAGATCGGTCCCGGTTCCGGTTCCAACCGGTTCCAGGCCGAACCGGTCCGTTTGGTTTTTTTTTTTTCGTATATAACCTTGGTGCACGAAAATCATAAAAAGTAATTGGTGCACGAAAATCATAAAATGTAACTGGTGCACGAAAATATAACATTGGTGCACGAAATGATTAAAAAGTAACAGGTGCACGAAATGATTAAAAAATAACTGGTGCACGAAAATTATAAAACAATAACTGGTGCACGAAAATGATAAAAAGTAACTGGTGCACGAAAATATAACCTTGGCGCACTAAAATATAATACTGATGCACGAAAATACAACACTGGTGCACGAAAATAGAACCTTGGTGCACTAAAATATAACACTGATGCACGAACATACAACCTTGGTGCACTAAAATATAACACTGATGCACGAAAATTAACACTGGTGCACGAAAATCATAAAATGTAACTGGTGCACGAAAATCATAAAAAATAACTGGTGCACGAAAATATAACATTGGTGCACGAAAATCATAAAAAATAACTGGTGCACGAAATGATTAAAAAGTAACTGGTGCACGAAAATTATAAAACAATAACTGGTGCACGAAAATTAACACTGGTGCACGAAAATATAACACTGGTGCACTAAATATAACACTGATGCACGAAAATACAACACTGGTGCACTAACTTTGTGTAAATTTTCGTGCATCAGTAGCTGATTTTAATTTCGTGCATCAGTTACTGATTTTTCGTGCATCAGTTACTGATTTTCAATCTTTTCGTGCACCAGTTACTTTAAAATTTTTCGTGCACCAGTTATTTTGCCCTTTTTTTTAGTGTGTGCCTGGAAATATGTTTAAACATGGGTTGTATAGACGAATCAAATTCAATAAAACCAGCATGTTCAGCTTGTATAAAAGGTAGTTCACATCTAATCGCATATCTAACAAGTGATCTACGGTTAATTTCAGCAGTTAAAATAAAATTCGTGACAGTGAGAACATTAATTTGTGCTTGTGTTGCTTCTCGACCTAATGTTGTCTCATCAAAATTATGTTTTTTTACTAAGTGTTTTTTCAATGTTCCAGTGCCTCCACTGGAACCACCAGCTTTATATGAATATTGCATTTTATATAATTTACATATTGCAACAGATTCATTAGTACCTTCTTTTTGACCGAGTTCAAGTGATCCCATATCTTACTTCTTTTGGCACGATTCAGTTTTCTACTCGCTGCTGTAGTGGCTCCGGATGACTCCACTTGTTGTCTCTCTTGGTCTTGGGCAGCAGGAGGTTTGACAGGTTGTTCGGGTTGTTGCGGTTCAACATTCATAGAGGAACCACCAACATTGAGGTCAGCAAAAAAAATATAACTTTCATTTAACTCAGGTATTGGTACGGGCAAATTCATTGCCGAAGATGAACTCAGTGATAGACGACCCGGGACGAGACCCCCGACTACGACCAGCGCCGCTGCTAGATGAAGATGTCATTATTATATATAAATATTAGATAGCACAATTGAGAGGAAAATATGAGATTGAAGTATAGAATTGTGAGAAGAATGAATTGTGAGGAAAAGAATGAAAAATATGCACATATTTATAGATTTCAAAAAATAAAAAAATTAAAAAAAAAAGAAAATGAACGTTGGCAACGGCTTTATCATGGCAACGGCAATAAAGCCGTTGCCATGCTGAACAAATTTTTTTTAAAAATTTTATTTTATTTTTTTTAAAATGTAATCGGTTCCGAAATCGGAATCGGTTCCAAACAGGTAGTACCGGAACCGATGGTGCTACCGGTTTGGATTTTAAAAACCGCCCCGGACCGGTTTGATACCGGTTTCGGGGTGGACCGGAACCGGTTAGTCCGGTTCCGGATCGGACTAACCGATCCGGTTTCGGACAGGGTCCGGATCGACCCGGTCCGATAAGCACCCCTATTATATAGTCATATACAAAAATATAAAAATTCTAATCAAAGATTAGATTTATATAATAGTTACTGCATCAAGCTAGGAAAATTAATTTAGAAAGAAAATATTATCTTCGAACCAAATTTGATTTTTATTATGAAATTTATTAAAATAAGATTTAGATTTATTCTAGACAAAATTTGCACGAGTGTTTTTTGTTTGTTTATATCTTGTGAAATGATTTTTTCGGTAATATGTTTCATAATTGAGGTAATACAATTACAAACATTGATAGTTATCAGCAAAAAATATATATACTAGAAGATGATCACACATTATATATAACATAGTGAATAAATATTATATACTGCATGTAATGTTTTATAATTATAAATGTGTGGTCTATTTATAATATTCTATAAAATTAGTTTGGCTAAAAAATCAGTAATAATGTGTGCGTCAGAAAATGGACAATGGGCAATAATCATGGGTTTTCTCCATCTTCTTCCTTGTGAAGTTTTCACTTACTAGGGTTTCGTTTTTGGTCCATCCTCTTGTGGTGATTGTACGTGTCGGTCGGCCTGGATTACTATGACCGACAGTGTCGCCCCGACGGCTCTTTGGGCATTTTATTCTCCGCAACGTTATGCCCGTGTGATAAGGGTTTTTTCCATGTATTCTCGTTTTTCTTTCTGAATGTGTTGCTTTAGGTTCCCTTGGTTCTTTGGATGGTGGTGGTGGGAGGGTGGTGGATGTGCCGAGTGGGGTGCAAGTGGTGATGTGGACGAGGTGGAGCAGGCGGTTTCGGTGGTGGCCGTGCTAAGTGGGGTTGCAGGCGGCGCCGACGGTGGACGTGGTGGCGCCGACGGTTTCGGTGGTGGCCTTGGTCTTGGTGGTGAACTCGGGCGCTACTGTTGGTTCTTTGGGGGCGCTGGCGTTGGTCTGGATGGGCTTGGACTTGGGGGGAGGTTTGGGCGGTTGTGGAGGACTTGGCAGTGCAGCCGATGCTGGAATCGAGGGTGGAGGCGCTTGTGGTCTAGACGGAGGGGGAGGATTAGAGTGTGGGTCCGATGGTGGACTTGGTGTTGGTGATGGGTTGCTCTGGCCCCTTTTTGGCGATGGCTGCACGGCAGCCTCACCGCGTTCCATGAATCTCCTTTGTGAGCATGCACGAGATTTGGAGCATCTCGCACATTATTTTTTGGGTCTGCCAGGTTATTGGGGCAAGGTCTCTCCTTTTATTGCTCTTATTTACATTTCTAATGTCTATTTCTTTCGTTGTGTTTTGTAAATTTGGTTCGTATGTCCTTGTTTGGTGGGGTGTGGTTTTGGATCTTGGTGATTGGTTATTGGGTTTCATTTCATTGCTGTTAACACTTGGCTATGACTATTGGGCTCATCGGTTTCGTGCGTCATGCTATCTTGGTCTGGGCTCTTGGTTATCAGGAAGAACTTTAGAAACAGGAGTTTGATCGATTGTTGTCCTTTATCAGTTTATGCTATTCAATTTCCTTCTTATTAACTTCAGATATGTTAGAAGGCAGTGTCCCTTACTCACCCATCCTATGGAATTGCATGGTTTGAGAGGACTTGGATCTGCTTAGAGTATCTCTGCACTTTTGTGATCTCAGTCTTGTGCTTTTCGACAATTACAGTTACTATATGCCGGTTACTCGTTGTGTCATTGTCTATGATTTATTTGGTGGTTAGCTATGTTGGTGTCTTTAGATCATATGATCGTGTCTGGTCTTGTAATTTGTTGTACCTAGTTGATTTCTTAATATATTTTTAGTTCCTATTAAAAAAAATTTGTAATACAATATGTTATATATACAATATATATATATATAACAATACAAAATCTTGTTTAAGAACAACAAATCAAAACAAAATCGAACTCTTCTCCATGTCCGGATCTATACGCATCTATAATCTCTCTCTTCCTACTGTAGTCTCACCAGATTTTAGGGCTTCTCATCTCCGATCTCAACGATAATAGCCGTACGGTCCATCCGCCGCACGCCGTCTGAGGTATGCTCTCATTTTCGGATTCGCGCAGCTCCTTTTCTCGATTTATCCCCCGATTTGTTCCCTATTATACCATTAATTATACCTATGAACTCTAATTAGCTGACTGTACCGATTAATTACTTCGTTTTAGCGTTTTCTTGCTGTTATCATAACTGGTGATAGACCATTGTGTTTGATTTATTTATTTGATATAGTGTTTGTCAGGGAGACCTTGTGGGACTGTTGATTCGTCATTTATTGTGTTCTGGGAGGGAGAAGATAGGGAGGGATAAAGAGCTAGACGGAAGTCTTGGGTTTGGGATTTGATGCTTTACTGTGGTTTTGGATTATTGTTTCGGCTTCTTCTTAGTTTTGGAGATGGCCAACCCTGGCTCCAAGTTTGTGCCAGCAAATCTGAACAAGTCTTATGGGCAGCAGCAGTTTAATGGTGGTGGCGGTGGAGGCTCTCACGGGCAGGCTTCCGCTGCTGGGTGGGGCCGTGGCGGTGGAGGAATGCTGGTTTTGTCCAAGAATCGAGGCAGCGCTCAGAAGGCTGGTTCGAAGCTATCTGTTCCACCCCCCTTAAATTTGCCCTCGTTGAGGAAAGAACATGAGAGATTTGACACGTCCAGCCCCAGTCGTGGTGCTGTTCCTGGTACTGGAGCTAAGCCTTCTTCAACTCGTGTGGGCTGGACCAAACCGGTATCTGCTGCTTCCTTGCCCGAGAAGAATGATAGCAATGCTTATGCTCCCTTGGATGATGGGATGGAAGCTAAGGATGGGATAAGCCAGGGCATCGGTTCTTATGTCCCTCCTTCAGCTCGTTCTAATGGCTCAGGACTTGTGGGTTCCAGTTCTGGTTCTGTCTCACGGAATTTGTTACCCTCTGTCGAGAAAGCTATGGTCTTAAGAGGTGAGGATTTCCCTTCTCTGCAGGCTGCAAGGCCTGTCTCTTCTGAGGCACCGCAGAAACAAAAGGAATCTTCAAACCAGAAACAAAAGAAGATTGTAGGTGAGGAACTGAATCAGAAGAAGAGAGACATCTATCATTCAGGTTCTTTGGGTGATGTGCAGCCTTCAGGGCTGCCTTCATGGAATTCTATCAGAAATTTGTCAGTAGAGAACAGTGGTGAGAGTCGTGGGATAGGTAGGGGGCGACCAGCTGATCAAACTTGTAAAGTGGATGAGTATTTTACTTCTCCACTACCACTAGTTCGCTTGAATCCAAGGTCGGACTGGGCAGATGATGAGCGTGATACAAGTCATGGGTTTAGCGAGCGTCGAAGAGATGCTGGATATTCGAAGAGTGGAAGTTATTGGGATGGTAATCTTGATTCACTCAGACCAAGCGTTTTACCTCACAAAGTAGCACGGAGTCCATATGACAGATGGGGTCAACGAGGCAATGAAACTGCAGGGTTTGATGAAAGAGATTTATTTTCAGGTGGTCTTGTTGGTGTTATAAGAAAGAAAAAAGATGCTGTAAAATCAATTGATTTTCATGATCCTATTAGAGAATCTTTTCAAGCAGAACTCGAAAGAGTTCAGAAAATGCAAGATCTTGAGAGACAGAGAATCATTGGAGAACAAGAAAAAGCTTTGGAGCAAGCTAGAAGAGAGGAGGAGGAGAGAAAACGAAGGATCATGGAAGAGGATGAACGACATCGAAGGATGGAAGAGGAAGCCCGAGAAGCTGCATGGAGGGCAGAGCATGAGCGACTAGAGGCTATTCGAATAGCAGAAGATCACAGAATTGCCAGGGAGGAGGAAATGAGAAGAATTTATATGGAAGAAGAGAGGAGGAAGCAAGCTGCCAATCAGAAGCTTCTGGAGTTGGAAGCTAAGATAGCTGAGAGGGAGGCTCAAGCGGCTGCAGCTTCCAGGGGTAACATTTCTGCTCCTGATGTGGTTAATGATGAGCAACTAGAAGCTTCAGTGAAGGAAAGAGATTTCTCCAGAACTTTGGATACTTGGGAAGATGGTGAGAGAATGATCGATAAGTTGACAACTTCAGCTTCATTTGATCCATTTGCCTCTAGCAGGCCTTATGGGATGAGCTGGAGACCTTACCCTCCTACTGAAGGTTCTTCAAACTTTCTTGACACAGGAAAAGGTATAATTCGAAGAGATGCATTTGAAAATGGTGGAAGCTTCTGTCTGCCACCAGTAGATCTGGATATTGATCATTACAGTCCAAGAAGAGATGCATTTGGTGGTGATAGAGCAGCATCAAGGGCTTATTCTTATGGGAGGGCAAGGAATTACTTGAGACAGCCTCGTGTTCTTCCCCCTCCCTCACTTACTTCAGCTCATAGGACTCCTTTTGAGCGACCTATTGACCGTTCTGGCCCCTCGGCTGTCCTTGACGATGAAATTAATTGTACCAATTCTACAAGAAGTTTATCAATTGGGCAGACATTTTATAATGGTAGTAATCAAAAGGGTCTTGAACTGCCTGAAGTGGAGGAAAAAAATATAACCCCTGAAGACCAGATTGAAAACAATAAATCAAGGTGCGATTCACAATCTTCATTATCTGTTTCAAGTCCTCCGAATTCTCCTCCTCAGCTCTCCCATGATGAGTTTGATGGATTTGAAGATTCTCCTGTAAAAGCTGCTGTAGCAGAAGTGAAAGGTAATATTTTAACTGAGAGTAGATCTGTTGTCTTGAATGATAAATCTGGCACAGAGGCCTCAGTTTCTGTTTTTGCTAGCGAGGATGAAGAATGGACTATTGAAAATGACGACACACTGCAGCATCAAGAAGAATATGATGAGGATGAAGATGGTTATATTGAAGAAGATGAAGTGCGGGATGGCGATGACGAGAATCTTGAGCTTAATAAAAAGTTTGAAGTCCTTGAATTTGAAGAAAGTGAGCCATCTGATATGGTTGATAATGTGGTCTTGGGCTTTGATGAGGGTGTTGAAGTGGTTATACCGAGTGACGACTATGAAAATAGCTCAAGGACCCAAGATAGAACATGTGGAATTCCCGACATCCCAGGCAGTATAGGGGAGAAAAGAGGACTTGTTGATGGAATTCCGGCTGAAGAACAGGGCCTTCTGAATGCAAATGATGTGTCTGGTGTAAGTACAAATAGCTCCTCTCTTAAGATCCAAGAAAGTGAATTGATATTGAAAGGTTCTATTGGTCAATCTGTTGATACTTCCTATTCCTCCACAATAGATCTTTTAGACCGTGTTGATTCCTTGGATAGCACTGGCTTACCTGTGCTGCAATCAGTCCCATGTTCAGGTGATGTTACAGCTGCTGTTGGTGAGACTAGTATATCATCTATATCTTCTGCGGGCCCCTCGACTGATTTACCGGTTAAACTACAGTTTGGGCTGTTTTCTGGTCCATCTTTGATTCCTTCTCCTGTGCCGGCAATACAAATTGGTTCCATCCAGATGCCTCTCCACATCCATTTGCCTGTTGGTCAATCCTTCAGTTACATGGATTCATCACAGCCCCCAGTGTTCCAATTTGGCCAGATGCAGTATGCATCTCCTATCTCAAAGGGAATATTGCCAATGCCCCCCCAGTCATTGTCTTTTGTTCAGCCTAACATGCAGGCCCATTTTAATTCGAATCAGAGGGCTGGAGACTCTATGTATCATCAGTCTGCTCGAGATGTTTCTACCCAGAATGTGGCGGAACCTGAATTAAACAAGCTCCAAGGTTTTGTTTCAGGACCACCTGAGCAATTTCATGGGAGCCTTTCCATGGGAATTAATTCTGTTTCGGAAGCAGGCAGCCATACTGACCATACTATTGGCCGTACCACTTGTGGTGTCTCAAGTGCTACTGATAAAGAAATGGAGACCAACTGCCACCCCCAAATAGAAGACAAAGGACGTAATGACTCAGCTCCAAAGAATTACTTATCATCATTTAAAGAGAAGGAATCTGAAAATCAGACAAAGCTTATGCAACAGCCAGTTCAGGCTGTTTCTAGGGATAAACTTTTCAGTGGACCTAGAGGTATTGGTCGATTATATGGTGGTAGGGGGAACAACAATCTTTATGCAGTCAGAAATGCAGATACCAGATCGTCTTTTACTACTCATGGTATGCCGGTGAATTCAACTGGCTTTCTGAGAAGATCTCAACGGGCTGTTCGACACACTGAATTCCGGAGTCGGGATAACATTGACGGGGGAAAAGAACCTTTGATGGTTTCTTCTAAAGATTCAGGCTTAGATGATAAGCCAGGTTATTCGGGAAAGGGGATGGGAGTTTTTAGAAGAAGTTGGTCTAAGAGAAGTACCGTTTCTAGTAGACCACCGAAGCATGGAACTAAATCAGAGGTCTCTGACAGTGTTTATTCTCAGGTGGTCAATCCTGGAGACATGGTAGCAAAAGAGACGGGAAAAAATGTATCTTTCAAGAGTCGAAACATTTCCTATCCCAGTGAAGCAAATTTGCCGAAAAATGTTTCTGAGAATGTTGATGCTCCCTTGATGAAGGGCGTTGTTCGTGTTTACAAACAACCTGGTATAGAATCTCCCAGTGACGAGGATGATTTTATTGAAGTCAGATCCAAAAGACAAATGCTGAATGATCGACGTGAACAAAGGGAAAAAGAAATCAAAGCAAAATCACTCACCACAAAGGTATCAATGCATACGTTTTCTCATTATTTTCTTATGCCTATTTGGAAATTTTTTGATGACATGTAGTGGTTGACTGATTTGTGTGAACAGAGGGAAAAGGAAATTAAAGCAAAATTACTCACCACGCAGGTATCAATGCATATAAAAATTTCATTTTCTACATACATTTAGCATTTTTTGGATGACATGCAGTTGATTATGTTTCTCTTCATCCATGAAAATATGACTGTCATTTTCTATTTTATTGCAGCCACCTTGCAAATCGCATAATTCGAAACCAAATGGTATCGTCTCAAGAGGCCCAAGTAAGATCTCCATGCCATTTGATAACCAAGAATCTTGCTTTGGTGTTGCTGTCGCAGAGAGCCGTCATTTGGCACATAATGAAGTAATAACAGGATTTACCACAGCTGTTTTCCAACCTCTGGCCCCAATTGGCACTCCTATAAATTCTGAAGCCCAGACTGTCAAGTACTTACCCCTTGACAGAAGCTTTAACTTTTGAATCTTATTTAAAATTATTTTTAAATGTGTTGCATGTCTTTGTAGGCCTCCCCAAATAGGTTCTGTGGCTGTTGTATCTAATGGCGAAAAAGGATGCGAGAGTAAAAATAATGCACCAAACCAAATCCAATTGTCATCGACTCCTTGGAGCACTTCGGGGATTAACCAACAGGTATGTTGAACTTCTCTTATGCCGGTGGAAGTAGTATGAGTTATAGCAGCTGGTTGCCGTTCATTTCTAAATAGTGCATGTCATTCATGGAAATTGCTCTGGTTCCAACAATAATTGCGGTGCCAATATCATAACAAATGCCCCAAGTGCATAATCTGGAAGTCATTTCTCTTTGAAATTCAAAGAGAGTGAAGTTAACAACCTACCTTTTTTAATTCTCATATAAAGTCATTGCCACTTCAATATTCGACATATGGTATTGTGGTTATTAGATCATGGATTATATTAATTATGGATTATAATCATTGATTATTCATCCTCATGTGGGTAAAATAAAATAAATAATATAAAAAAATTAATAAATTAAAAAATAATGCTTTACATTTATAGTGTGAATCGCGATCGTGGTTCGCATTTCATCTCCTGATTTTTTATTTTTTTTTAAAAATTAAAAATTCAAGAACCGCGAACGTTGTTCGTGATTCTTCTTACTTTTATTTTATTTTCAAAAAAAAAAAAGAAAATCGCAAAACACGTTCGCGATTATCGTTTGTCATTATTTTTAATTATGCGCCATCATTTAACAAGATTCTCATGCAGTTCCATCTAGTTATTTTGTCCAATTTAGAGCAACTTGACAGCTCATGCATTTTTTTTTTTGTTTTTTAACATTTTACTTAACCATCAAGGTCAAACTAAATGTCAACTTAGCTCTTTAATTTAACTATTATTATTCACTGAAACAATTTTGGAATGCCATATTTCAAAGCTATTTCGTAAATTTATGCTTAATATATATTTGATAACTAAACTTTTCACAACTTCGAACCATTTTTTTGGAATAACATATTTTTGTAACTCAAAATATAGTATTTAAAATTGAATAATTGCATTCTACAATTTTTGACTTCATTTAATATCTACGATAATATGACTATGAAGTGCAACAATTATCCTTATTGGATAAGCGATTGAAACTAGAGATGGCAAGTGGAGCGTTTGGATGAGTTTGGCCAAACCTAGGACCCGTCCAACTTCAAAAAATGATCCCAAGAATTTTTTTAAATAAATTCCTTTTTCTGAAATTTATAATTTTTAAGAAATACAAAATCATTCTGTTTATATTATATTAAAAATTCTTGATTACATGAATGCATACAGACATACATACATATGCCTTAAAAAGTTAATTTAGTCCTTAAATTTTAATTTAATGCATTAATTAAATTTTTGCATTTCTTAAAATATTATAAACATTAAAACAGGATTTTTAAATTTCTAGGATCGTTTTTTTTAGCGAAGCGGGTCCCATGTTTGGCCAAACCTATCCTAAACTCGCCCGTTGTCATGCCAAAATTGTTTCAATGGATAATAAGAGTTGAAACTTGATCTTGATGGTTAATTAAAATGTTAAAAAAACAAAAAAAAAAATGCATGAGCTGTCAAGTTGTTGTAATTTGGGCAGAATAACTAGATAACTGCATGGGAATCTTGGCTAAATGACGACACATAATGTTTTTTAAAAATGACAAACGAGAATCGCGGCGTCTCTTTTTTTTTTTTGGAAAAAGAAATTAAAGTAAGAAGAATCGCGAACAATGTTCGCGTTGTTTGCGATTCTTGAATTTTTAATTTTTTTTAAAATAAAATATCAGGAGAAAAACCTTGAACCACAATCGCGATTCACGTTATAAATGTTACACTTTTATTTTAAGCTTTATTTTTTAATTTTTTTATATTATTTAATTAAATTTGCCCCCTCAGTGTCTTTTTTCCCTTATAGAGGCTTTAAGGTACCGAGCTTTAATAAAGTCGGGGTTAAGTGACTGAATGCAGAACATTAATCGAAGGTGGTTGTTTACAACCTACTCCAGTTATTTCCTCAATTAGGTGATCCAATTCTAAGGCTTGATTGAAGATGGGTAGCCCAATTGTTCTCCTCCGTCTCCCTATTTCATCATTGGGCAACAAAAAACGATATCCCATGTATTGTTCATCATCGTCATTCATCAAAGTTCCTGCTGCACAATTTGTTACCCTCCCCTAAGCTCATCTCGCATCATCGTAGACATGAGATTGTATGGATCCTTGCTTCACGGCTTCACGACTGACATATCTTTCAATCAATCCGTATGTGGAGCCATTCCCCATCTACGTAGGTAATTTTCTTTTCCATTTCCTGGAACCAAGTCTTCACATTCTTCCTCAATTGTACACAATTGGAATATCGGAGATGGCTTCAGAGGATCATTCAGCCCTAGATTCCCAACCACTCGAGTCTCCTCAATCGACCCCAAGTAGTCTACTTGGCCCAGAACCTTCTCTACCTTTCATGAAAACTTGAGGCCCCGATTTGCCTCTTCTCGCATTATATGCTACTTGCATGGCGTTGATCACCACATGTTCTTCAACCTCAGATGTCCATCCAATTAACTTTATCTTCTCGCCCCCAAGTAACTCCTCCGTTGGTCTCCAAGTAAATTTCTTCTCCACACCTATATCAACCTGTTGATTTTTCCCGAGGTCCAATTGGTTTGGCCACATCGGTTTCTCTGTCTTCAATATGCTCTTTCATCACGTGCCCTTTGGTCGTGAAATCCATGGATTTTTACCTATTATCCTCTACCCTTCTCACTCCCTTCTCATCCTCGGCCCTTTGAATATTCCCCTCCAATCCTCCATCAATTCCATCCTCAACCCACTGATCCCCTTCATCAATTCCATCATAGCTCCAGCTGTGCTGGTAATTTCCTTATCCTTTCTTCCAATCCTTGCTTCCACTCCCGGTCCCTTTTCCCTCTGTTCCAGCAGCCTCTGTTTCTGATTCAATACCATTTTTTTTTTCAATGACTCCAACCTGGAGTCAAAACATGCGGTTGTCATTCCGGTAAATCCTAGGTCGCTCTCTCGAATCCGGTAGGTCGGACCAATTGTTAGTGATAAAAAGACGAACACTGCCGCTAAAGAACAATGAACAATCCACCAACACAATTGCTGAAATATAATTTGTATTGAAGATTGAAATGCAAAGGAAATACAAGGAAAACACTCAAAAAGCTTACTGTCTTCCCTGCCCAAGCAAATGCTGGTATATCCTCCCACATGTTCCCCCCCTCGTTATTCCCCTCGTAACTACCCCTCCCTCATGTTTTCCTCTCCTGTAGCTCTTCTTTGATAGACATTGTAGATTATGGGCCTCTCCCTATGGGCCTCTAAGGTTTGCCCAATAGTGTCATTAGTTGCCTTTGAAATTGTGTTTCCCGTAAAATTTTTCCCTTGTAATGTTTTCATCGTACAGCTTCAATAAAGTCGGGGTTGAGTGACGGAACATTAATCGAATTATTTCTTGCTTTTAGCTGGAGAGGAAAGTTAAAGTGATAGCTTGTTGCCTTTGCATTATATTTTGCATCCCATGTGTTAGATGCTGACAGGACCTTGAACTATGTAATATCGACAAAAGAGATTTGTCAACATTGGAGAATTGAGTTTGTGCATCTTTCCCAAGTAAAACTCTATATCAGTGAATTTGATTTCTGGTAGGTCATGTCACTTACACAGACCGAACTTGAGGAGGCTATGAAACCTATGCGATATAATTCACACAATTGTATAGTTGGAGGTCATTCCAGCACAGCTAGTGATCCCATCTTGCCTATGGCGTCCATTTCTTCCTCTGGTGCAAGTCCAATCAATTCCTTGCTGGCTGGAGAGAAAATTCAATTTGGTAGATTCACGTTACTACAAGCACAGTTTATGTGGCATAAGTGCATCCCGTAACAAGGTTTTTTTCATTATTAGGTGCTGTTACATCTCCTTCAGTTCTTCCTCCTAGTAGCCGTGTGGTATCACATGGGATTGGTGCTCCAGGTTCCAATCGACATGATGTGCAAATCTCTCGCAACTTTTCTGTGGCTGAAAACGGTAGTTCACTTTTCTTTGAAAAAGAAAACCACCCCACTAATGGTTGTGTTCCACTGCAAGATTGTGAGGCTGCAGCTGCAGCTGCTTCTGCTGATGCCATGTGTCCTGATGATATGGCTAGGAATGGGTTGGGGCCATTGGGTACAACTAATGTTCCAGACACCAAAACTTTTACTGGTTCTGATATTGATGTCATTACCACAGGTAATCAGAAGTGTGACTCAACTTCAAGAATCAAGAGTGGCCTTTATGCATTTGTAATTGCAATCTTGACTGTGCATCTTTTTACAGGTGTAATTGGAGGTCAGCAATCGGTCGGTCAATCAAGAGGTGAGGAGTTGCTAAGCGTTTCCCTTCCAGCAGATCTATCTGTCGAGACAACTCAAATATCCTTATGGTCGCCATTGCCAAGTTCTCAGAGTCCTAGCCAGATGCCTTCTCATTTTTCTGGAGGTCCTTCCCAGTTACCTTTTTATGACGTAAATCCAATGTTGGGTGCTCCAGTTCTTGCTTTTGGTCCGCACGAAGAATCATCTGGCTCACAGCCGCAAAAGAGTACATCATCCAGTTCAGGATCTATTGGTAACTGGCAGCAATGGCATTCTGGTGTCGACTCATTTTATAATCCTCCCGCTGGGTATCCGGGACGTTTAGTTAGTCCATCTGGAAACATTCCTGGGGTTCAAGGGGCCCCTCATATGGTTGTCTATAATCATTTCGCTCCAGTTGGACAATATGGGCAATTTGGTCAATATGGGCAATTTGGTTTGAGTTTTATGGGAACCACCTTCATCCCTTCTGGACATACTTCAACTTCTGTTCAAGTTAACGAGGGAGACATGCATAGCATAAATGCGACTTCAACTCAGCATAATGCTCCCAATATGATGGCTCCTATCCGGCATCTTGCCCCTGGATCTCCACTTATGCCTGTGGCCTCCCCCTTGCCCATGTTTAATTTATCTCCATTCCAGGTAAAATAATCTATCACCTTCATTTCTCTTTTGAGTTTTTTTTTTTAATATCTCAAAGCTATAAAGTAAATCATTGTATACACGATATTGCTTCCCCTATTTGTTACTTCACCTTGTCTAGACTCTCGGTAGCAAATTGAGGATTAATATAGTGACTAGGAAGCACTAGAGTGACTGTACGAGATAATTTTTTTCCCTATTTTGTTTAAGCATTTTTTGTCAGTGCATTCTTATTTAATATCTTCTCATACAAATTCTTGTAGTTCAGCAAAAGTTAATTTTACTTTTTTCAGTCTGCCCCTGATATGTTTGCCAAAGCTCAATGGGGGCATATCCCCACTTCCAACTCCACCGCCTCTTCAACGTTGCAGCCACAAGCAGAAGGTGAATTTCCTTCTCAAGTGAATCATGGACATTCTGTAACTGTTGGTATGTTTTCTGAATCTCAAATTCAAACAACATCAGACAATGTCCCAAGTTTTGCTGTTGCCACCGAATCAAAGATTGCCCCATTTTCTGCTGAACTTGGGTTAGTTGACTCATTGAGATCCACTGGAGTTGTCACATCTGGGCAGAGTATGGGGATTCATAGCTCGTCTTGTTCTGGCAATTCGGAATCTGGTAAGGCTGGAACGCCTCATGAGGATAGCCACGACGATCATAATAGCAAACGCCAGAGTGCAAGTTCTGTAAAGACTCAATTTCCACAGAAGCATCCGTCCATCCAACAGGGCAAGTCTGCCGGTCATAATTATCAAAGAGGGGGTATTTCTCAGAGGAGCAATACTGGAAATGAATGGTCTCATCGTAGGACTGGTTTCCATGGAAGGAGCCACTCCACAGGTGTGGACAGGGGTTTTCATGCTTCCAAAATGAAACAAATATATGTGGCTAAAACAGAACGTTAATGGGAACCTTTGAGGCTTTTTTTCACCATGGCCATAGACTTACACTCGAGCTGCTTCTCCCTCTAGCTGTCAACTGAATTCACTGAGGCATGATGTCGGAAACGAGTGGACTTTGGAACTAAGACTGTATCAAATGAATGGAATCCGCAGGACACCTCATCCTCTCATGTTTGCTCTTTGTTAGATATTTCTTTGTTTTCTTTCTAAGTTCCTTCCTCGAGTCCAACCTCCGATGAGGTCTCGTGTTTAATGCTATTGCGTGTGAACAACCTGTTTCCTATGATCTTATTGGCGAGTAGGTCAACCACAAATCAGTTGCTCTAGTTCGTTGTTTCCTGACTCAAACACTTCATCTATTTTTTGCTGTTGTGCTGATAAACCGCAAGACCTGAAGTTTGGCATTCTGCCTCCCCTTTCATCCTCCAGGGATTGGTCATCTTTGGATTATGATGTATTTATAATATTGAATCATTAATAAACTTATCATTTCAGTGTCTCCAACTATAATTCATTAAGAAACACCTAGTGATGTCTTGAAGTCACCTCTTTGATTCCTTGGTTTTTGCTACTCTCTTCCAAGTTTCTGCATACAGCTGCGTATAGTACTAGAGAAATCATCAATTTACTCTGGGATGCCGCAATTTTGTAATCTTTCCGCGTCTTTCTTTCTTTCTTTCAAGTGACTTAATAAATACATGGATTTAGTATTAGTCTTCCCAAATTCGTTGTCCCTTATTCCCTTTGCTTTTTTCCTTGCCACCTCGCTGGTCCGCTGGTATATTTTTTTGGACAACATGGTAGCAAATTGTCTGCTGACAAAACTGCTCATTATTACGTTTGAATAAATTTAAATTGAACTTTACATTTTCTTTTTTAACCGACCATTTTAAAAAGTCCAATATAAGTTGGAGGATGCTATGCTGGTTAGAAAAATAGCCACAGTTATAATTTAGGGAGAGAGAGTTATAATTTAGGAGAGACGTAATTTTTTTTATAAAAAAAGAATTGGGTGTGAGGTTGTTGCCCCGCACCCCTCCCTCCGTCCCTGCTGCTGGTGGTTACCCTCAGCCATCTAATGCGATTTCATTTGATTAATTAAGAAAATTTTAGTTAATAAAAATAATTTCGTTTATTAAAAAGCCCTACAAATTGCTTTTGCTTAGTAAAACACCACCCATTATACAATATTTTGTAAAAAGAAACCTTGCCAGGTCATACAATCCTGATCATCCTTCCCCAAATCGCCCTGAACTCAATTGATCCAAAAATATGAATTTAGTAAATTATGCTTGTTGTCTATGTACATATAAAATAAGTAAATTAACTATAATATCTTTGCAAAGCTGATCTTGCATATATTAATTTAATTAATTATATTAAATATAGCATTTAATCAATATTTTCTTGACAACATCCTACATTAATTTTTGATTATTTAGTGTTTTTAATCTATGTAAAAATAAATTTTATTTAGGGGCGAATCTAGCTTTTGTATTGAATATATATATATATATATATATATATATATATATATATATATTTATATATTGTTTTTTTGTAAATTCGCCGGTGAATATATTAACAAAAGTAGTTATAATTTCTGCACAGGTCATTGAAAAATTTTAATGGTCGATCTTCTTAGTAAGATAATTACACATGGGAAGAGTGACTAGAGATAATATATCAGATGTTGAAATATCAATTGTTGGTATTCAAAATGTTTGAATATCGAAATAAAATGTTTTGTTTAAAAAAAATACATTTTATTGAATTACTTTTTCTATTTATTTTGCTGCTGTTTGAGTTGAGAGTATTTTTTATATATTTTATAGATATACTTTTGTCTATAATAGTTTACAATAATCAATATTTCATTAATAAATGGCAGTGTACAATTTTGCTGGAAATTTTAATCACGATGTTGGAAAAATGTGCTTAATGAATTGAAATTGAGCATGAAAAGTCGTAATATATGAATGGAGGAAAAAAGAGATGAAACAGTACAAGAAAATACTGCCTGAGCAAAACCCGGGCAGTGTAGATAGCACTGGGCAATGCTTGCTGCCTGGGCGATGTCCAGGCATTAAGGCAAGCGCCTGGCTCTAGGGCGCCTGCTGAGCGGCGTTCTAGCACAGTGTTTTCT
This sequence comes from Haberlea rhodopensis, assembly GCA_907163345.1. Taxonomy (NCBI): domain Eukaryota; kingdom Viridiplantae; phylum Streptophyta; class Magnoliopsida; order Lamiales; family Gesneriaceae; genus Haberlea; species Haberlea rhodopensis. The sequence goes on along the minus strand of CAJQUN010000005.1, from coordinate 13,639,723 downwards.
GTCCAACTCACATATTCGGTTTTTCTGTGAATGTTGTGTACCCTTCCGTGTATAGTTGTGATTTTTAATGGAAAAACACTTCCAAAAGGTATCCTTTGATGGTGTCTTTTAGTTTAGTAGAAAAGGAACAACCCTTGAATGAATTGAAAAGATTTTTTGAAGAGATTAAACACAAGATTACAACATTTTCTGCAGAATTTCATCTTGTTCATTCATTGTTCTTGTTTGAGCGCATTTAAACCTTTTTGATTTAAGGTTTCGTGATTTGAAGTACTTCTATCACGAATCATAATCGTATATTGGGAAACGGTTACCGCTAACCGTGAGCACAATAGCAGGTCAATATCGTTTCAAGGACGGAGATTAGAAATATCGCCCCGACACTCATCCTACAAAGCCATTGTTATTTTGCTTGCTTATATCCCAAAGATACACATCCATATAAGATTCCTACAATCTTGAAATGATATTGTAACAAATGGCTACATCAAGTAGAACAATGACTACTGTTCATCATGGAGAGCGGCCCGAAACTTTCAATAGAACTGACTTCAATAGATGGCAACAAAAGATGTGTTTTAATTGACCACCTTGAGTTTGACAAGGTTCTTAATCGAGGATGCTCCTAAGGTTGAAGAAGGAGAAACCGACTCCCAAACAGGGCAGTGGTTGACACTTGGAATCAAAGGATTTCATTTATAAGAACTACATTCTAAATGGTCTAGACAATAAACTATATAATGTTATTGCCTATGAAACCCGCAAAGGAATTGTGGGAATTTTTGGAAACGAAACTACAAAATCCGAGGATGTCGGTACAAAGAAATTCATTGTTGGAAAGTTCCTGTATTTTAAAATGTTTGATACCAAGCTGGTGATGGTGCAAGTGCAATATCTACAAGTGATATTGCATGATTTCCATGCGGAGGGACTGAGTAAGTGATTCATTCCAAGTGGTCGCTATGAGTGAAAAGTTGCCTCATATATGGAAAGACTTAAGAATTATCTCAAATATAAGCGTAAAGAGATGAGTCTTGAAAACCTTGTGATTTGGTTGCAAATCGAGGAGGACAACAAGACGTCTGAGAGGAAGGCATGTAGGCAACAAATGGAAGCACAAGCTAACTTGATTGAACAATGTACTGGAACAAAGCGAAAGTCTGATGGTATGGTTTCCAAAAGTAGAAAGGCGATAAAGTACAAGGGAAAGTGCTATAAATGTGGAAAGCCCAATCACATGGCCAAGGATTGTCGTAACAAAGACGATCGTGGGAAGGCAAAGGATCAAGTCAATATGGCCGAAGATGATCGGATCTCAAACAACATGAATGATCTAATGCTTACCGCTTGAGTAGTCTCTCGATTCCAACAATATTTGTATTATCCAAACTTGGTGTTTGTGGGAAAAATGCTATCTAGAGAATATCAATTTTTTGAAATAAATGTAATAACGGTTATTGTTGAAAGCAATAAAATTTTCGTTCTACATACAACACAAATTCATAAAATGAAATTTATTGTATTATGTGAATGTTAACTTAAAACATAAGTATGGACTTGCGTGGATGATAAATTAACAAACCGTCATTCCATTTGATGAATGAAATGGAACATTTCTAGAAGTGATTCACAATGATGCTTGTGATAGAAAATTTGTGCAAACTAGAGGTGTTTGAAAAGTAATGTGTTACTTTATTGATTACTGCACAAAACATTATTATGGCTATTTGCTACAAATCAAAGACTAGGTCATAGAAGTGTTTGAACACTACAAGAATGATGTTGAAGATCAATAAAACAAATGAGTTTTGCAAGGAGTAATTGTGAGTTGATTCTATTTGTATTGTCTAAGCATTTTATGCTTGAGACTTGAATTTGCTAGATATTAAATCTTGAATTCAAGTTTTTTAAGATTTGTACGCTTAAATACAAATGGTGAATCAAACAATTGTTTTATTGGGTGTCATTCTCTCTTAAATTTGATTCTATTTGAATTTTCTAAGCATTAAAATCTTGAATTCGAGTTTTATAAGTTTGGATGTTTAAAATGCAAATAGTGAATCTTACTCGAGATTATTGTCCAAGTTCAAATTTTGTAAGCAAGCGCGCTTAAATCAAAAGTTTGTAAGAAACGAAATCTTGAATTTTGATTTATAAATTTTTAACTCTTAGAATTTGAAACTTGAAAGTTGAAATATTGATAAGTTCGAGATTACACAAAATTGTGGGGGCAACAATTCTATTGATCAACCATATTCTAAGTACCACACTTAGGTAATGACAAAAAACCTTATGAGTTAAGGACAAAAGTTTCCCACAAATACTTGAAAGTATGGGGGTGCTTGACTAAGATAAAAGTACCAAAACCAAGCTATTAAAGATTGAGCCTAAAAACAATAGATTGTCTATTTATTGGTTATGCTAATAATGGTATTGCATATCGGTTTTTGGTACACAAATCTGAAGTAAGGGAAGTGCATGAAGGCACAATCATTGAATCAAGAAGTATTTTTTGAAGAAATATTTCCTTATAAAGTAAACAAGGAAATAGGTCCTAAGCAAACGACGATTGAAGTAGCTAACGGTGACTCAAATAAAATAGAAGAGCCACGAGGTAGCAAGAGGACCGACATGTCAAAAACTTATGTTCCTTACTTCATGACATGTGTGTTAGAAAATGAACCAAAGTCGGTTAATGAAGCATTATCTAGCCCCGATACTCCTACGTGGAAAGAAGTTATTAATGGCGAGATCGAATCCATAATTCAAAACCATAGGTGTGAATTAGTTGATCTTCCAACCGTAAGTAAACCATTAGAGTACAAATGGATTCTAAAAAGGAAATATAAAATCTATGGTTCAATTGATAATTCAAGGTAAGACTTGTGGCTAAAGGATATAGGCAAAAGGAAGACATTGATTACTTTGACACATATTCGCCAATCACAAGGATAACATACATTATAATGATAATATCTATCATTGCTCTAAATAATTTAGAGATACATTAAATGGATGTTAAAACGACATTCCTTATTTGGGAACTTGAGGAAGAAATATATATGAAACAACTTGAAGGGTTTATGGTTCCCGGACAAGATAAAAATGTGTGTAGACTCGTTAAGTCATTATATGGGCTTAAGCAAGTGCCAAAATAATGGCATGAAAAATTGACAAAACTATGTTGTCAAATTGTTTCAAAATTAATGAGTGTGATAAACATGTATATATGAAAAACACACATAAAACATATGTGATAGTATACTTATATGTTGATGATATGCTCATAGTGAGAAGAAATTTCGAAAGCATCAAAGCAACAAAGAAAATATTGACAAAACATTTTGAAATGAAGGATATGGGTGAAGCAAGTGTCATATTTGGGATTAAAATTTCCAAGACATCCGAAGGACGAGTGCTGATGCAGTCTTATTATTTGAGAAAATGCTCAAGAATTTCTCACAAATGACACAGCGTCGGTGAAAACACCCTATGATCATAATTTAAACTTAGTTAAAAATAATGCTTACCCTGCATTGGAATTGGAATACTCGAGGATAATTGGCAAGCTAATGTATCTCATGAACTTGACACGTCCTGATATTGCATATGCGGTTGGTAAACTAAGTAGATTCACTAGCAATCCAAGTAATCACCATTGGAAGGCACTGGCAAGGGTATTTAAATATTTAAAGTACACCTTAAGTTATGTATTGCATTATGAGATATCATGCTGTGTTTGAAGGATACTGCGATGCAAATTGGTGACACGAAAAATACAAAGACCACAAGTGGTTATGTGTTTACCATTGGAGGGGCTTCCGTGTCATGGAAATCTTCCAAGAAAACTTGTATTGCTAGATCAACTATGGAATCAAAATTAATAGCTTTGGATAAAGTGGGAGAAGAAGCTGAATGGCTTAGAAGTTTCTTGAAAGAAATTCCTTGTTGGGAAAAACTTATGCCTGCAACTAAGATACATTGTGATAGCCAATCTGCTATAGGAAGTGCATTTAGTAACAATAATGGTAAGTGTAGACATATACGCCGTAGACATAATACCTTTAAATAATATCTAATGGCATTATATCAATAGACTACATGAAGTCAAAGGAAAATATTACGGATCCGCTTACGAAAGATTTGCCTAGAGATCAAGTATATAGTTTATCAAGGGGAATGTAATTAAAACCCTACAATCAAAATCTCATAATTGATGACCAACCTTGTTGACTGAAATCCCAAGATCTAAGTTCAAAAGGTGTAGAGCCGTAAACGCATGGTTGAGTTTAATGCTTAGTTTATCTCCAGATTATTTATGAGTTTTGATGATCAACAAAACTTGTGTTTGTTATACTAATGTGTCTACTTAGTGTACATGTTTATTGGTTGAAAAGTGGATTGATTGGAGAAAATCAAATGTGCAAAGTCTGGGCTGGATCGCCCCAGGCGATGGCAGCCAGGAGGGGCATCGCCACGCACATCGACTGGAGCGACGCCGAGGCCCGCGCGCATGGCTTGAACACCCGAGGCGATGGCTTGATTGCCTGAGGCGATGCCTGGAACGCTTGAGGCGATGTGTGCATCGTTTGCGGCGATGAAGATTTTTGACCAACCGAAGCTACGGCATTGATTTTTGGCATGGATCGCCTGAGGCGATCTGGACTTCGCCTGAGGTGATCTGTGCATTTTGGTGACTGTTGGGGCGCGGCGATGGTGATCGCCCGAGGCAATGTCCGAGGCGATCTGGGACTGATTCAAGCCTTGAGTGTAGCAACGGCTAGTAGGATCATTGAAGGCCTCCTACACTATAAATATGGATGTTTTGGAGCTTTTTGAAGATGAGAAACAAGACTATAAACTACAAGAAAGCGTTGCTCAATTCAAATTAATCTAGCATTGCAAACTTCATACATTTGTGTTGTATTGGAGTTTGTAATTCATTTCTTGCTGTGTGAGTTTTGATTCTTCGTGTTGGTACACCGTGAATGTGTTTATTTGAGTTATTGTAAGGTCCTCCAACACCGACGCAAGTTGGAAATTGTAAAAGTCATCAACAAATAAAGTTGGTGCAAGTGTTGTGGCTATCATTGGAGCCCTTATGTGGATATCATTGGAGCCCTTAAGGCCAAGAAGACTCGTGAAGAGTGTGGTGCTCGTGAAGAGCTGTTTTTACTCGGGAAGAGTTGTATTGTGGCTAACTTGGAGCCCTCAAGGCCAAGATCATTCGTTCTAGTGGAACCTCGGTTAGTCGTTTTCTAACCGGGAAGAGGAGACGTAGGCGATTCATCGCCGAACTTCTATAACAAATTCTCTTGTCTTTTAGCGCTTTACTCATTTATTTATTACTTCATTTTATTTATTTATCGATTGACTTAAGTCTTCCGCAGCCCAAACTCGTTATTTTGCAAATTCATTTTAAAACGCTAAAGTAGCCAAGGAACCTCATTCACCCCCCCTCTTCGGTTCCAACAAGTGGTATCAGAGCCATTTGATTTTTGTTTCAAATCAAATTTTTTATATGGCTAATCTAGCAAATGAGTTTGCTCAAGGTCAATCGACAAATCGCCCCCCGCTCTTCATGGGTGATAATTACGGTTATTGGAAGAATATAATTTCTCTATACATCCAATCCGTAGATTATGACATATGAAAGATTATTGTGAAAGGTCCACATATTCCTTTAAAGGAAGTTGGGGGGAATAAGTATTCTCAAAGAAATGGACGATTTCACAAGAGGGGATATGATTTTAATTTCGCAAAATGCTAAAGCTATTAATATTTTACATTGTGCTTTAGATATGAAGGAGTACAACCGGATCTCGATGTGCTCAACCGCAAATGAAATATGGGACAAATTGCAAATTTGTCACGAGGGCACAAATCAAGTGAATGAGACAAAGATAGATCTATTGCAACTCAAGTATGAGACATTTGAGATGGAGTCCGAAGAAGAGGTTGACTCGATGTTTAGAAGGCTCACCCAAATCATAAACGAGCTTGCCCAACTTGGAGAGAAGTATCCTCCAAAGCAAATATGGAGAAGAGCTCTAAGAGCCTTGCCAAAGGAATGGGATGCAAAGAGAACGGCCATCATCGAATCCAACAAATGAGAAAGTGCATCTTATGATCTTGATGAACTTATGGTACATTGGTGACCCATGAGCTTGAAGTATCAACAAGGAAGGGAATAAAGGAGGATGATATATCCATAAGAAAAGGGATCGCCTTGGTCAGGAGGAAAGATCAATCCGATGATGAAGAAGATGATGATGATGATGAGATGATCTTGTTCACTAGAAAGTTCAAGAAATTCTTCAACAAACACAACAAGCCAAAGACCTCTAGTGCTACCAAACATGATTCAAAACAAGAGTTAACTTTCTATAATTGTCAAGATAAAGGTCATTATGCTAATAAATGTCCTAGGAAGAAGAATGAGGACAAAGGGAAGAAGAAAGCTCTTAAAGCCACATGGAGTGATAGTGACTCCGATGAAGAAGAAGCAACAAATCTTTGTCTAATGGCTCTTGGAGATGAAGATGAAGAGGATGATGATGAGGTACCATCTTATGATGAATTATTAGATGCTTATAATGAACTCATTGATTGTCTTGGTAGAACCAAGAAGAACAATAAATTGCTTAAGCTAGACTTAGCTAAGAAGGAAGAAGAAAATATTACTTTGAAAAATAAAGTGCATGATTTAAAGACATCTTTTGCCAAGTTTAGTGATAGTAGTTTAAAGATGAATGAATTGCTTGGCTTGCAACGTTGTAGCTTCGATAAAGCCGGACTAGGCTTCTCAAGCAAAACTAAAACCTTTTCAAGCTTGTTGGCTAAAGCTAAGCATAATTCTCCTACTTTCACTTATTGTTGCAAAGATGGTCATACTAAGAATAAATGTAGGTTTGCTAAAATCCAATATAAACCTAACAAAAGGTGGAAATGGATCCCAAAGGCATTGATGAAAGCTAACCCACAAGGACCCAAAAATCAAATGGGTACCAAAGATCCTCCTATTGTTAATTTGTTTTGTAGGGACAATAAAGAGATGGATGATGAAGGGACTAGCACTTCAAGGGAGGAAACCATCTCATGCACCACAATAGAAGAAGCGCGAGGTATAGGACCAATGACAAGAACGTACTCTTGTCATCGAAGGTAAATTTATTTTGTGCATTTTAAAAGAGCAATTCAAAATTTCATTGGCACAAATTAATTGTGACCAATAAATAATGAAGCTCAATATTCATTGATAGTAAAAAGCATTTCCCCTTAGCATGTGCACATATAAATTGTTTTGATGCATGATTTATGCTTATCTCTTTATCGTAAGTATCTTGATATGCCTTGAGTTCAAATTTGAATAATGCTATGTGAAAATGTGAAATTATGTGATTAAGCATGCTATAATTGTTTGGATGCTCAATCTTTGAAATAATGCTATCATGTCCTTAATAATCTTATTAATTTTATCAAATGATGCTTTGAGTATTTTAATGTCTAGTGGGCATGAGTGCATGAACAATTGGTAGAACATATGCACACTTTGCGAAATTTAGAATTCATTGTTGAATGCCTTAAACACATGTTTGTATTCCTCTCAATGATTTAATCTTATGCTTGTTATGGCTATTACATGCTTTATGAGGAACATGTGTAAAATATGGCTATGTCAACATCTATTTGTGATATGATTATTTAAATTCTGTGTTTTTTGATTATCACAAAAAGGGGGAGAATTTTGTGATAAACTTGAAGTTTAATTCATGCATAGTTTGAGGGGGAGAGTTTTTGTACGTATGGTTTGAGGGGGAGAGTTGTTTGCTTTATGCTTTACTTGGTAATTTTGTATGTGCTATGCAATTGTTAATGGGGAGTCATGTTTACTCACATTTCATGCATATTGCATATTCAAGTTTATCAAGTTTTGTGATCATCAAAAAGGAGGAAATTGTTGAGCCTTAAACGCATGGTTGAGTTTAATGCTTAGTTTATCTCCAAATTATTTATGAGTTTTGATGATCAACAAAACTTGTGTTTGTTATACTAATGTGTCTACTTAGTGTACATGTTTATTGGTTGAAAAGTGGATTGATTGGAGAAAATCAAATGTGCAAAGTCTGGCCTGGATCGCCCCAGGCGATGGTGATCATCGCCCCAGGCGATGGAGCCAGGAGGGGCATCGCCACACACATCGACTGGAGCGACGCCGAGGCCCGCGCGCATGGTTCGAACTCCCGAGGCGATGGCTTGATTGCCTGAGGCGATGCCTGGAACGCTTGAGGCGATGTGTGCATTGTTTGAGGCGATGAAGATTTTTGACCAACCGAAGCTATGGCATTGATTTTTGGCATGGATCGCCTGAGGTTGGCATGGATCGCCTGAGGCGATCTGTGCATTTTGGTGACCGTTGGGGCGCGGCGATGGTGATCGCCCGAGGCGATGTCCGAGGCGATATGGGACTGATTCAAGCCTTGAGTGTAGCAATGGCTAGTAGGAGCCTTGGGACCTTCTACACTATAAATATGGATGTTTTGGAGCTTTTTGAAGATGAGAAACAAGACTATAAACTACAAGAAAGCTTTGCTCAATTCAAATTAATCTAGCATTGCAAACTTCATACATTTGTGTTGTATTAGAGTTTGCAATTCATTTCTTGTTGTGTGAGTTTTGATTCTTCGTGTTGGTACATCGTGAATGTGTTTATTTGAATTATTGTAAGGTCCTCCAGCACCGACGCAAGTTGGAAATTGTAAAAGTCATCAACAAGTAAAGTTGGTGCAAGTGTTGTGGCTATCCTTGGAGCCCTTAAGGCCAAGAAGACTCGTGAAGAGTGTGGGTAACTCGGGAAGAGTTGTGTGTGGCTATCTTTGGAGCCCTTAAGGCCAAGAAGACTCGTGAAGAGTGTGGTGCTCGTGAAGAACTGTTTTTACTCTGGAAGAGTTGTATTATGGCTAACTTGGAGTCCTCAAGGCCAAGATCATTCATTCTAGTGGAACCTCGGTTAATCGTTTTCTAACCGGGAAGAGGAGACGTAGGCGATTCATCGCCGAAATTCTATAACAAATTCTCTTGTCGTTTATCGCTTTACGTATTTATTTATTACTTCATTTTATTTATTTATCGATTGACTTAAGTCTTCCGCAGCGCAAACTCGTTTATTTTGCAAATTCATTTTAAAACACTAAAGTAGCCAAGGAACCTCATTCACCCCCCCTCTTCGATTCCAACAAAAGGGACAACCAAATAATGAGATTGAATAAACACCCTGGAGATCACTATCCAAACTAATTTCTATGATAAGTGATGTAGCCTGCAAAAAGGGTACGCCGATAGGTAAAAAGCCTTTAATGATTCCTAAGACATATAAAACTATGTTCGAGTATAGCGGGATAGTTTTATAGGAGATCACTTACGTAAGTGCGAAGTGTGGCATCTTCAAAGTTGGAAAGCACTTATGAAGCAAAGTGTGGTCCATGGCCGAAACGAATACAACCGTAAAAACCAATATGAAGGTTAGAATTATTATGATGTCGGTTCAATTGTCTAGGTTTACACCAACGACTAAATAGTTCGAGACTATAAGTTTACTATTAAGTCAAGTAAATCCTATTGAATACTACTACGAAAGGTTCACAACCACAAACTATCTCTCCAGTGCTATAACGATTCGTTAAAGGCGCTCGTTGTATTCATGCATTAATTTTAATTCATGTGGGGGATTGTTGGAAAAATGTGCTTAATGAATTGAAAATTAAGCATTGAAAAGTCGTAATATACGAATGGCGGAAAAAACATGTGAAACCGGATAAGAAAACACTGCCCGGGCTAAACCTGGGCAGCAAGCAATGCGTAAGCAGTAGCGCCTGTTGGGCGGTGCCCTAGGGCCGTGTTTTCTCTCCAACTCGCAGATTCGGTTTTTTCGTGAATGGTTGTGTACCATTTCGTGTAGTTACGATTTTTCATGGGAAAACACTTTCAAAAGGTATCATTTGATGGTGTCTTGTGGTTTAGTATAAAAAGAACAACCATTGAATGATTAAAAAGAATTTCTGAAGAGACTGAACACAAGATTAAAACAAATTTCTGCAGAATTTCATCTTGTTTGAGCGCCTTTAACCTTTGTGGTTTAATTCACGATTTGAAGTACTTATATCACGAATCACAGTCATTGTATCTTGGGACACGATTGCCGCTAACCGTGAGTATTATAGCGGGGTGATATCGTTTCAATTAGGAGATTAGAACTCTCGCATCGACACTTATCATACAAAGCCATTGTTACTTTGTTTGCTTATATCCCAAATATATACATCCATATAATACTCTCAATATTAAAAACACACTACGTTTTAAATAAAATAATAATAAACTAATATACCAACTATTTTACACCATTCATATTAAGTTAGTCTATATATAAAGGGCACGTCGGGCCCATACATTAATTTCCTTTCCGAGTATAGAAGAATGTAGGGGAGTTTTGTTAAATTTTAGTTTGCGGAGTAGTTGTCTTGGGAGATATGAATTGGGAATATATATAAAGAATGAATGTCGTTCAAGATAGGGTATGATCCAAATGCTTAAAGCCAAAAGTGGTTGAATCGTACTCATACTTCAAAATTCGTTAATTTGTTTAACATGGGAACAATTGACCTTTGTCTACTTTCCCATGTTAAATGTAATAAAAAGTTGATAAAAAATGTAATAAAAAGGACAAACATGAAATGACAAGTGAATGAAATACAATATTCCCTCGTTTATACCTTTTTAAAATTTAATACTGGGTATGTATTATAGATTTGAAAATAGTAGAGTTATAACGGGTTAATATCTTTTAATAATAAAGAAATATGATAAGAGATTGATGCTTAAAATTGTTTAAATTTAATGCAGAGAAGAGAAGGATTCAACTAAAACCCAATATACTTGAAGATTGTTTATATCACTTAAGAGCTTTAGGTATAATTAACAATGAATTATCCCCTTTTATGGTATACTGCATGAAATCTATACCGAAAAAAGTAAAGATGAAATTATATGATCAGCTGATTACCCGTTTACCAAAAATTATAGCTGGTGATAATGATGCAACTCAAATTTTGTAAATCGTACAATAGCGCAAATCCTTTGTTTTGATCACTGTTTAAGCATATGTATTTTATTGCACTCCAACGATCTCTCTCCTAATAATTTGCAATACCTTGAGAATCAAACATATGATCTTGTCTCTGATACCAATTATAGGAGCAAACACTTTATAACTGACGATAACATTGTAATTCGAATATTTTGAACAATACAATAACTCAAACATCACACGTCAATCGTTTTTCAAATAGGAGCAAATATGCACTCCAATATAAGCTAAAGATGAAAATAGAACCTAAAAATATTAATATATGACTTTTTAATAATACCTGATGGAGGCGGTGTCCAATAGGTAATCTGCTGTTGTCGATGCGTTGGTAATAAAGAGTTGTAGCCTCCTGAAACCTCCTCAAGAACCTCTTTGCAAATAAGATCGTATCCAAGGTCGTATATTCCTCTTCTGATTGTGTCTTTTTATTCCGATGATTCAACATCGCCCAACAAATACAAACAAACAAAGAAAAATCCATTCCAGTCAAATTATGGTGAACCGAAGTCACCCATTCCTCAACATCAAGTGCAGTATTCTGTACAACCAAGTTCTGTAGAGACGATAAAGCCCAGCATTGACGTGCATATTGGCAATCACGCAAGATATGCAAAGAATGTTAATAATTAATATTATCTGGTTAATATATTATTAAGACTGATAGTGGGATAAATGTGTCAAACTTTAAGTCTTTGATGTCAAGTCTTATATAAAGGATAGTGCAGGAGGTCTTTAAGCCAATCAATTCACTTCATAAAATACATCTGGTTTAGAAGCGTCCTCTTACGACTCAATTCTTCAGATCTGTCTACATCAAACTGCATATCAACGGCTGTAAGTAACACTGACCTTGAACTTTTATTTCCGCATATTCGATTTTATGTGCCATATGTTTAGGTATATTGAAAATCGATTTAGTATTCATGTTAAATTACTAACATTTGGTATCAGAGCAAGGTTTTGCCTTTGCCTTGATACGTTTGAGATTTTCGATCTTGGCCAAAATTATGATGATACAATTTTAATTTGTATCATAATTTTGGGGTAAAATTTCGGTTTACAATATCACCAGAAAATCAAATTTTTGAAATTAAAAATATCATAATTTATTTGAATTCAAGATTCCCGATTTCAATTTTGATTGAAAAGCTAGTTCATAGATTGTGAAATTGATCGCCGATAAAGATTCCAAACCCGGCAATTGAAGGTACTGGCCGATACTCCATGACGGGTCGAGCACTAATCAGCCTTCGCCGCCGGAAAGCGCCTCAAGTTGGCTGTGAAATCGTGATTTGCTTTCCACGCGATTTATTCCTGTTTAGGTCAAGTTTTGGTTCGATTTTGGGCCATTTGGGACACAGACATGACGTTTAGCGTCAATTGAATTGAACCCATTGGAGGTATGGCGGTTAATGGCGGCGAGACGGCGTGCCATGGTCGAATTTTTGCCAGAATCGATCCTACCCGAACAGTGAAAATGCGATTTGTGACTGGCGATGGTAGGGTGTTGGTCGTCCGTGTACGGACGTTGGTCGGGCATCTGGCCGGAAGAGGTGGCGGCGGCGTGAATTGAACTAGGGTTAGAGTTCTTGAAATCTAGGGTTTGATTTTGAAATTATGGCTTTTCTGATTTGGGAATGTGCTTCAATTTAAGGCCTTCTTTGGTGAAAATTTTCTGATTTGTCATTTTTAATTTAAGGCCTTGTTCGATTCTGTTTCATTCTGAAAAATTTGAAATTTTGATTTTTTTTAAAAAAATTAATTTTTATGTGAAATTGAGGTGTTTTATTATTGATAAATGCACCATTATTTATATATAACATAAAATATTTTTATGCATTCAGAATAAATCTTTAAGTGATTCGTATAGTTTAATTGATTAAAGTATAGCCACATCAACTTTAATTGATTAAATCATACATTAGTTATGTGAATCACATAAAGTAAAATAGACATTATGTAGATGAACTAGCAAAACATCTTATGCATTAACAATAAATGTCCAAGTGATTCGTAGAGTTTAGTTAATTAAAGTATAGCCAGAACAGCTTTAATTGATTAAGTTATACATTAATTATGTGAACCACATAAAGTATGATATACATTACTTTAATTAAGCTATGTCATAATTTTATGCATTCAGATTAAATGTCTATGTGATATGTATTATATAACTGATTAAAGTGTAGCCACAACAGCTTTAATTAATTAAATTATACATTAATTTCTCTAACATCACATAAAGCTAAATAGACATTATTTGTAAATAATTATATTTGATATAATAGAATTTTTCCCACAAGAAATTTTATTATATTAAAATATGATTAATTATGATGAGATATTGAATTATTTTCTTAATTTACCCACATATATTAAGAATGTCGGATAATTCAATAGTTTTATCATAAAGTTGTATGAATTTATTTGAATTAGAAATTTAGCTCACATGTAATTTCTATGTCAGTTATTCATATGTTATTGCATGATTTACATGGGTAAAACACGACATTTATTTATTTGCTTCGAAAATTGTGATATAAGCATGTATTTTGGATTTTCTTGCAGTTATTCAACTTGTTAATTTATCTGATATGAAATGGGAAGTTCCTGAACTCAAAGGTGATAATTATAAGGTGTGTAAAGAGAGGATTCTTCTCCATTTAGGCTGGATGGATATTGATTATGCTATACTGAAAGATGAACCACCTGCTATTATTGAAACCAGCATTCCGGATGATGTTGATCTTTATGAGAAATGGGACAATCTAATCATCTCTGTGCTATGTTCATAAAGACCAAGATTTCTGCTGGGATCAGGGGTTCTCTCGATCAGCATAAGAATGTCCGTGATCTGCTGAAGGCTATTGATAAACATTGAGAAGGTCTACTAGAATGAGGAGATCAGCAATTACTAGTGATTATATTGTGTATCTACAAGAATCTGACTATAATGTTGGAGCTGAGAATGATCCCGATACGTTTTCACAAGCGATGGAAAGTAATGAATCCAAGTTGTGGTTCGATGCCATGAATGATGAGATAGATTCAATGACACATAATGAAGTCTGAGAGTTGGTTCAGTTGCCAGATGATGTAAAAGCCATTCGATGTAGGTGAGTCTTTAAAACAAAAAAAGATTCACTGGGTAACATTGAACGATATAAAGCTAGACTCGTTGCCAAAAGATTCACCCAGAAAGAGGGAATTGATTATACATGGACATTTTCTCCTGTATCTACAAAAGATTCTCTTTGTGTGGTTATGGCATTTGTAGCCCATTTTGATGGGATTTGCATCAAATGGATGTGAAAACGGCTTTTCTCAATGGTGGTCTAGATGAAAAGGTTTATATGAAACAACCTGAAGGATTCTCCTATAGTGATGGTGATCATTTGATGTGTAAGCTTAAGAAATCTTTATACGGATTGAAACAAGCCTCACGTCAGTGGTATTTAAATTCCATCACGTTATCTCTTCATTTGGGTTTGTTTCTTGGTGTTGTATGTAGATGATATATTACTGGCAACCAATTATAAGGGGTTTCTATATGAGGTGAAAGAATTTCTTTCTAAGAACTTTGATATGAAGGATATGGGTGAGGCATCTTATGTAATTGTCATTAAGATCCATAGGGATAGATCCAAATATATTTTGGGTTTATAGCAAAAAAATATATTAACAAAGTCTTGGAGAAGTTTCGGATGAGTGATTGTTCACAAAGTGTGACACCCATTGTGAAAGGTGATAGATTCAATTTGAATCAATATTCAAGAAATGAGTTTGAAAAGGAACAAATGAAAAACATTCCATATGCTTCTTGTGTTGGAAGCCTAATGTACGCTCAAGTATGTACTAGACCTGATATTGCATTTGTTGTGGGAATGTTGGGATGATATCAGAGTAACCGGGTATTGATCATTGGAAAGCTGCAAAGAAGGTTATGAGGTACCTTAAAGGTACTAAGGATTGCATGCTTATGTATAAACAGACTGATAATTTGGAGGTGATCGGGTACTCCGATTCAGACTTTGCTGGTTGCATTGATTCACGTAAATCAACATCGGGATGCATATTTATGTTTGCCAGCGGAGCTATATCTTGGAGAAGTGCGAAGCAAACTTTGACTGCTACTTCCACTATGGAGGCCGAGTTCGTTGCTTGTTTTGAAGCATCTTCAAATGGTGTATGCCTGACAAGTTTCATATATGAGCTTAGAATTGTGGATTCTATATCTAGGCAATTGAGGTTATATTGTGACAATTCAACTGCATTTTTCATGGCTAAAAATAATAAAAGTGGAAGTCGGAGTAAGCACATCGACATAAAGTATTTAGCCGTTCGGGGAGGTGTTAAAGACAATAAATTTGTTATTGAACACGTGAGTACTGAATTGATGATTGTCGATTCTTTAACAAAAGACATGCCACCTAAGGATTTAAGGATCATGTGGTTAGAATGTGACTTGGTTCCATTATGTGATTTGATAGTACATACATTTATTGTATAGTTAATGAAACTCTTTCAGTTATGATATTTTTTATATTCAATTGTGTACATATTCAGTTATTTTGAGAAATAATACTTAAGTTGGACCTAGAATAAGCATTGATTTATTCATTCAGTAAGGTTACCGCATTTGGATTTAAGAGGCATAATACATCATGATACATGTAAGATACTACTCAATATAAGAGGACACATCGCCATGATTCGTATATTTGTTTCTTGATATGATGAAGTATTCTTGATTATTTGGTTTGTGAATATATTAACCAAGTTGGTGAATGTTAATAATTAATATTATTTGGTCAATATATGATTAAGATAATATCGAGAATATATATCCAGAAGATTGCGCACTATCTGGATAATCACCCACTATCTGTAAGTGGGATAACTGTGTCAAACTCTAAGTCTTTGATGACAAGACTTATATAAATGACACTGCGGGGGGTCCATAAGCCAAGCATTTCACTTCATAAAATACACCATCTATTAGAATTGCATATGGTTTAGAAGCGTCCTCTTGCGACTCAATTCTTCAGATCTATCCGGCTAAAACTGCATATCAATGGTTGGAGGTAACATTGAACATGAACTTTTATTTCCGCTTCGATTTTGTATGTCATATGTTTAGGTACATTAAAAATCGATTTAGTATTTATGTTAAATTTCTAACAAAGAAGTCTCTAGAGGAAATGAACATAAAGGACATATTTTCATTTGAATAACACACATTAGATCGTTTTATACGAGCAATTATTAATGGTATTAACTGTTTCATCACTTTTTTCTCACTTATTCAAGAAATAAATCAATTGTTAAAAGTTGTTACAATTGCACAATCACTAAATAATAATACAATTTATTTATTTTTAGAATTATTGTAAGACCACATCCAACTTATTTCAATGATTTAACCATTTTTTAGGCTTATGCATAAAGAGAGAATTTTTTTTATGCAACCCCAGGACAATGCCTCTGAGGATTGAGATGTATTCATCTTTAATTGAGAATATTTTCAGTCAAGGATTTGATCTGTCATCAAACATATTACCTCTGGCGTAACATCCATCATTGATTAAGAATATTTCCAACAAAATTTGTTCAGATTCCCACAAAAAGGACTTGACCAACACTTGGACCTATATATGCCACGAAAATCTGTCTTAACACATTCAAAAATCGACTCATATTTATCAAGTATACGAAGCTTTCTTGATGAAATTTTTTTCAAATTCATGGGCCACGTGTCAAAGATCGAGCGGCTCATATTACTAGATAAAATTGACATATGAAACAGATAATTAATTGATCCCAAGGGAGACCCCGTGAAAGCTACGTTAGCCAAAAAGAGATTCTTTTTTATCAAGTGGAGTATAATATTGAATTAAAATATATGGTTTGTATTTTTAATATAAAAATAGCATGGTTTTTTTTAATAGAGAAAATTCGTATTTTTATAAATAACTGATTACTTGATAAATTGTTTTAACACGAATTGATTTTGTTTAAGAATAACAAATTCCCAAAATAAAGGGAATGTCGAATTATCCAATGTGGTTTTGCAAATAAGTATATTACCCAATTTGATTTGAAAATAGGTATTTTACACCCCGTAGTTTTGAAAAGAGATAGATTACTACCTCATGTTTGAAAATATGTATTTTAAAATGTGATCTTGAAATTATGCATTTTATCCTCTCGTGGTTTGTTAATAGGTGCAAAATACATCATCCGTTAATGCTATTTTTTACAAATCATAAGGTGATAAAATTTCAAAATCAAAAGGGGTAATCCGTCACTAGCTTCAAAATAAAAGATTAAAAGATTGCAGAGTTTGTCTGTAGTGTGGGGACTCCGTTAACCTACTCCCTGCTGAATCCAATTCCCCCAGTAGCTCACGAGACACCATAATTTGTATAAATAAATAAAAATATATAATATTATTTTTATTTCTTCTTCAGTGTTATCATAATCAATCAACGAATCTAACATACAATTTTTTTAAATTTTTTAAATAATATTAAGTTACTATAAAAAATTGAAAATTTAATTCAGTTAAAATTTCTAAATAATCAATGGATTAAATTAATCAAATTAATTAAATATTAACAAAAGGACAGATGGAACAATATATTTAGAATTTTACTACAATATACAAATATATACATACGCATCTATATACGTGTAAATGTATATTTATTTTCTTTTTTAAATAGAGAATGCAAAATGGTCAAAAAACTATAATGGCTCAATCATTTTCACTGTAAAAGCCTCTCCACTTTTCTTCCTTCGAGCTTTGTTCTGACCTACCTAAGTCTAAGTATGTCGTATATTATATACACTAGTGTTCATGTTGTATGTATATATAATTATTTTATATATATATGAATTTTGAAGTTGTTTTTTTATAATGTTTTTGAGATTTAATCATTTTTTTTAATAAATAAGGTGATTTGTTTTTTTATGGAGTAACGTAAAATTGTAATTATGAATCTTGTCAAGAACAATACGATAAATGTGATGAAGATAATATTGTTATAAAATAATGTATTTGATATTATATATGATTAGCTTAAAAAGTTTGGAGTACTATTATAAAGACCCCTATTTTACACGACTGTTTTTGGTAAGTTATACAATGTGGGGTAAAAAGATTCAAGTTTCATCCTCAAATTTTGATTCAAAATTCAAACTAATCCCTATGTATTCAAATTTATTCAAGTTCATCCATCCAATACATTTTTTTGCTCAAACTTCCATTAGAAACAGTATTTCTTGTGCCATTTGATAGATATAGCCTATATAAAATTTATTTATTGTATAAAAATGATACTCTAAGCGTATACTAAATAGTTCGAATAAATTTATGTAAAAAATTACTTTCATGGATGCATATGAAAGAGTTTTAAACACAAAATGTCTTACATTAATAGGTAAAATTGTTTATTTTTTTAATTTGTATAATCTATTATTCATATGTTGATTTTTACATAGTATATATATACATGAGATATAGTTAATATTATTTAACAGTTGAAAATAAAATAAATTTAATTAATCATCAGCATACTTCAAAATAATAATCGTGTTGACCATTTGATTTCAGCAACAATGAATTCATTGTTGGGTGCAATAATTGTCATTGCTTAGAGAGTGATCGAACTTTGACGTATGGGCTGCTATACAATTTAAATATTAGAGTTGCACTGTTACCACCAACTATAGCTTTTGGTAAAGTGGCAAGAGCTCGCTCCTACTATCAGAATCAATATCACGTGTTCGATTTTCATGAGTTGCAATGTAGTGTAGTTATTGAGAGAGAGATTGTTGGGATGCAATAATTGTATATGCTTGGGGAGCGATGGAAGCGTAGCGCTTAGACTGCTATACACTTAAAAAAATAGAGTTGTACTCATATATATATATATATATATATATATATATATATATATATATGAGTACAACTCTATGTGACTAATTTTGAAATTTCCCCTTTATTAATTATTAAAGTTTATATAAATTTCCCCTTTATAATTTATAAATGGGAAATTTCAAAATTAGTCACATAGGATATGAGTTTAATCAATAGTAGTCCCAAACATTTACGACTAATCAAAATTGGTCTCATAGGATATGATTTTAATCAATAGTAGTCCAAACTTTTAAGACCAATCAAAATTGGTCAAATATGATATATATTTAATCAAAAATAGTTCAAAACCTCTTTCATGATCACTTTTGATAAAACACAATTTCTGTGGGACAAATTTTAATTAGTCTTAAACGTTTGATGCTATTATTGATTAAAATCATATCGTATGTGACAAATTTTGATTAGTCTTAAACGTTTGGACTAATATTGATCAAACTCATCGGGACTTTTGAAATTTACCCTTAAATAAATTGTTCGAGAGTGACACAAAGAGAAAGAGAGAGTGGTCCAGGTGAGTCTATGGCTGACCAGCTTTAGATGGGCAACAGCCGTGTAAGAGATAAGGTGAGAGAAACAGAGTGGAAAAAATACAAAACAGAAAGCTTCTTTGAATCTAGGTTTCATTCCCATGTATTATTAATATTAATATTATTATTATTTTCTGCTAACATGCAAGAAAATACTAAAATCTCTGCTCCAACTCTCCTCATGTAAGATTAGTTTCTTGATTTTGGTTTTGTTTCGAGGGAAACAGGTTAAGAAAATCTTCAGGGCTTTGGCCATTTTCACAAGTAATATTTTGTTTTCTTCTTCCTGTTTGTGAGTGGAAACACAGATACATCAACTCTTATCTGCTTTTGAGCTTTGGAATATTAATGAATACTTGATTTTGTTTCGAAGTTTCAGGATTTTTCCGCTGAAAAAATGATGTCTGATGATGGGCTTTCTGCTGTTCCTTCTTCCATGAGAGGGTTCATTCAAGATCCTGATCATATGAACCCTAATAATCATCCAAACCCTAGTTCAAATCAATCCAAGAGGAAAAGAAATATGCCAGGAACACCAGGCAAGCATAAAAATATAAGAAAACAAAATTGAAATCCCCCAGAACATATATTTTATCTTCTATATTTCTTGTTTTGAAATATTGTAATAAGTCATATGTATTCAGATCCAGATGCAGAAGTGATGGCGCTATCTCCGAAGTCTTTAATGGCAACAAACAGATTCATCTGTGAAATCTGCAACAAGGGTTTTCAAAGAGACCAAAATCTGCAACTTCACAGAAGAGGACACAATCTTCCATGGAAGCTCAAGCAAAGAACAAGCAAAGAAGTGAAGAAGAAAGTTTACATTTGCCCAGAAAAAACTTGTGTCCACCATGACCCTTCAAGGGCACTTGGAGATTTGACAGGAATTAAGAAACATTACAGCAGAAAACATGGTGAGAAAAAATGGAAGTGTGAAAAATGCTCAAAGAAGTATGCTGTTCAGTCTGATTGGAAAGCTCATAGTAAGATCTGTGGAACAAGAGAGTACAAATGTGACTGTGGAACTCTCTTCTCCAGGTATTAATTATGCCATGTTTCTTGAAGACATATACATATAAACATGTTCATATATCTCTCAAATTTCTCTGTCTTGTACTGTGATGTTTTATTAAATGGAAGTCACTCATGGAATTTAATATATTCTTGGTTTGATGATAAATAAATGCACATCTGAATTTAATGAGGCTGAGCTAGAGACTTGAACGTATGAAGAATTTCCCCATGTATTTGAAAATCATTCCTTTTAAAGCCATGTTTCTTGGAAACCTGGTTGTGATTGGGATGCGGTAACCTTGTAATTGCTCGGTTTTCAAGTCGAGTATACTTGTAGTAAGACTTTGTTTTAATAATCTTTTTGCTAATAAAAAATAATCTGCTAATATTTCTTGGAAATCGTAGAGGTTTTAAAATTAGTAGTGTGTAATTTCTTGTTTCCATGTAACAGAAAGGATAGCTTCATCACACATAGAGCCTTCTGCGATGCCTTAGCGGAGGAAAGTGCAAGATTCACTCCAGTTCCTTCAGTAAATTTGAACTTGAGAAACGTACTGTTGAACAATAATCTTCAAAATGCTGCAAATTCTCAATTTCCCACCATGTTCAGGCCTGAGCTATCAGGATTAGAATCAGGAAACCAGATGAATATTGATAATTTGCATAAACCAAAACTTCCTCTATGGATGGACAATACCAATCCTCATCTCAATATGAATCCCATTCAAAATCCAAGTTCTTCAAATGCAAATTTCTTGGCATCAAGTTCATGCTCCTTGCCTGAAATAGTGCAAATGGCCGCCGCCTCACAGAACCAGTGGTTGATTAACAGGTCATCAGGAGGCTTAAAAGAAGAAGAAGACAAAGGGAATTTGTGTGAAGCTATAAGTTCACTTTACTACAGCACTAGCAGCCAAAATCATCAAGAAAACAATAATCCACCAGCCCCAATGTCAGCTACCGCTTTATTGCAAAAAGCAGCTCAAATGGGATCAACCAGAAACAATAATTCAACCCTTTTCGGCACCGGTTTTGGACTGATGAGCTCAAATTTCTCGAGTCTTGGAAACTTTAATCCCCTGAACCAACCAAGGAATGAAGTTAGTCGAATGAATCTTGGGAAATCTGAGAATTTGACTGGCTTAATGGCTTCCACTTCTGCTTCAACACCGACCTCCAACAATGGCGGGGACGTCCCTGGAATGTTCGAATCCAGTAATCCATCAATGGGAAGCTCAAGAAACTCAGATCCTTTAATCATAATCCCAAACAAGGGAAAACAAACCCAATCAAACGCATTTATCGAAGGAGAAAGTAGTTTAACCAGGGATTTTCTTGGAGTAGGTGGAAATGAACTAGCGAAATTTGCTTCGATGGATTCTTCAATGGATTGGAGCCATTACATCAGGAACATCTGAGGTCCCATGAATGGTAAAAACCATGAAAGTTTACTGAGGGTAATAATTTGAAGACAAAAAGCTTCCATATTCCATAAGCAGGAGCACAGTTCTTGAAAAACAGAAGAGATCTTGTGAATTGTCAGTGAGCCATAACATGTTGGAAGAGACGTGACAAAAAGGTGACTTGGCAATAATCACAAGACTGAATCGTTTCATATTTTACTGCATGTAGAAAGCTTTCTTTTTGCTGATGAATTAAACTGAAATATTAGTCTATTCCTAGGGTTTGTCATAGGACCACAAGAACTGTGAGCATGTGATTATTGGGCCTCAGTCATATATGTGGAGAGATGGTTTTATGCATGTCGAAAAGGTATTTTTGCATGTGAAGACCTGCTTGAAACTCGCCAAGTTCTTGTCATTATTAGCATGGAGAGAGCATATAATTTGTTATATTCTAAAACCATTGTCGGATAGATTTCAAGAATTTGAGTTAATGAGTTTACAAGTAATTCTATGATCATGTTGGCATTATAAAGGTTTTCATATTCAATTAGTTTGATCTTGTTTTTCTACAAGTTTTCATCACCATTATATGTCATCACAATAATGGCTACATAAGTATAAATATTTTTTTTCCCAAAAATGGATGGGATGAATTATTTTATGGTAAATTATTAATTGTTCACATCACATAAATTTGAGGTTTCCGAATAGGGGCCAATTTATAATTTCTGGGCATGTAAATTTTCCATTTTCCATTTTTTATCCTAATAACTTTCAAGTTTTAGTTTTAGTACAATAAGTTGGTTATTGTTTTCACTTTTTGTCATTTTTTCAATCGTAGTGCTGACATGACAAAAATTAATTATGTGTCACTGAAAAATGATGAAGTGGCGCTAGACATTGCTGACATGTTCGATGCCATATCAGCACTCCGATATGAAAGTCTAAAAGTAAAAATAAGGACGAACTTGCAAGTTTTAACAGTAGAAATGAAAAAGACAAATACAAGACCAAATTGTAACTATTCTCTCAGAATATTCTGTTTGCACACTCAGTTTGACGATGAACGTAGTTTTAGATTAACAATTAACTCGGATAACTATTGACAGTTTCGACACCACACCTTCACTCCGATTAAGTCTAAAAGTAAAAATAAGGATCAATTTATTGGAATAAGACTGCAACTTGAAAGTTTTAAGACTAGAAATGAAAAATAGATAAATTACAGGAATATGATTGTAATTTTCCCTAGGAATATTTTGTTTGTTACACGCAATTCGATGTACGAAGTTTTAGATTATTAGATTAACAATTAACTCGCATAACTATATTTAAAAAATTAATATAATTTTGGAAAAAACAAATAAACTTTTTTTTTTTAAAGACTAGACAGTATATGTATCGAATAATACAATTTAGTTGATAAAATAAGCATGAAAATAAAATGGATGTAATATTGGCCTTTCCATGGAATGATATTGAGCATGATGGAAAGGGTTACTGTGTATTTTTTTATTTAAAAAGATGAAATAAAGTTTTTTTTTTTTTTAATTTATGCAACATTTTGAGTTGATATGGATCCTTTATATTTTCAATTAATAGCCAACTCTCTATTTTGTTCAATTTATAATATGTCACTCGTCCATGAAAAAGTCAGTTAAGTTTGGGTTTTGAATTATTTATTCAAAACACTTTTAATATTGTCTTTGTTTCAAATTAGAAACAGTTGCTTTTTCTATTAAAAATAAAAAAATCAGCTTAATAAACTTCAATTTATTATATAATTATCACCATTCAAGTTAAAGTAGCCAAAACATCTCATTATATATAGTGTAGATAAGCTACGTAACATAATGCAAATGTTTTAATCAATTTCTTTGATAACAGAATTTTTTTAAAATTTTAAAAAAAATTAAGCTAACAATAATTAGAAATGGAGAGACTTGTAGGCTGGTCCATTAGGAGAAATGTTTTTCTTCTAGTCATGCAAAAAAAACTTCAAATCATTTAAGTCCATTTTTAAAAAAAATGACAAAAATAGCATGGTTACTCTACGTGCACCGCCATCACAAGCATGCACTAGTGCATACCTGAATGCCGGTGTACATAGGGTTTACGTGTCGTGTCGTGCCGTGCCAGGCAATGCACGACCCATTTCGCTACAGTGTCGTGCCTTGCCAGGCACGGCCCGTGGGCAAGGCACGGACACGTCATGACACTATAGTTTTTTATTATTATTTAAAAAAATTGTCGCATCGATCGGCAGTGATTTGCCGATCGATCGTGAACATCAGTAGGTTACAAACAACGAAAGGTGCTTGGCGATCGATCGCCACATAACTGGTGATCGATTGTCGAACCATAAACGGTAAAAAAAATAGCAGTTCAACGACATTTTTTTTGTATGGTTGTTATATAATAGGTATGTGTAGAAGAAATATTTTATCCTCTCAATCTCTAAGCTTTATATACAACGATATACTCTCAATTTGTTCACAAGAAGAAAGAGGTTCGTCTCACGTTTGCCAATACAAGCACAAGCTACAAAGCCAATACTCCTCCTAGCAAATATTTAGTAACTTTTATATTTGTTGCATTAGCTAATTGTAGTTTATATTCATAATCGTCGATTCATCTTATAATGTGAATTATGATGATGAAATTGATCGAATTCAAGAAAATGAAGAAACACGCCAAATATTCAATCATCAACTAGAAGAGTTAAAAAAAACTAGTAATGTATGGAACTATTCGATATAGAAAATGTTGACGGAAAGGGATCAAGGACAGTTTGTAAAAAATGTAAAAACGATTATGCGCATGCTTCTTATGGTGGTACATGTCATTTACTAAGACACATGGCTAAACATGAAAGAAAACCAACTGATGGTAACCAAACTACTCTTTCACAATTCGGCACTGGTAGTATTAGTTCGAGTTTAGATATTTCACTTATAATGTCGAAAGAGATAGGAGAGAATTAGCTAAATACATAATATGGGCAGATAAACCTTTTTCAATGGGGGCGGATGCGAAATTCACTAATTATATTCATTTAGGTTTGCAACCTCAACATAAAAGATTTTCAAGAAATACTATTAAATCAGATGCCTTCACAATTTTTAATGAATATAAAGCAAATTTAATTACGTATTTAGGTAATATTTCTTCTAAAGTAGCACTAACAAGTGATATTTGAACAACTTATATTGGCAGTGCATCATATCTATGTGTTACAGGACATTTGATTGACGATAATTGGGTGTTACATTAAAAAAATAGGTTTCACAAAAATTGATTGGCCTCATACGGGTGGAGTTATTTATAATGACATTATGCAAGTTACTAATGAATATAATATTAGTAATAAAATCTTCTCTATTTCGTTTGATAATGCAACTAATAATAACGCTGCAATTACTATATTAAAAACTTATTTGAAACCAATTTTAAATGGTGATCTCTTTCATATTCGTTGTGCATGTCATATTTTAAATTTGTTTGTGCAAGATGAATTGAAACCACTTGAGCTTCATTTAGAAAAAAATAACGACTATTCTTAAATTTCTTAATGTTTCAGTTGCTAAAACAAGACTTCAAAGTTTATGAATTTCTCATGGTATGAATTATAAAGATTTTTCTTATGATGTTCCTAATATGTGGAATGCCACATATTTAATGTTGCAAGCATGTCTACCTTATAGGAATGTGATCACTTTATTTTTTAATGAAAGGATGGCCGAACATTTTTATATTGAAGAAATTGATTGAGAAATTGTTTCTAATATTTGTAATTCTTTAGAACCTTTTTATGATGCTACCAACTTATTTTTGGGCTGCTATTATCCAACTTCTTCAATATTTTTGAATAAAATTTATGAAATTAGTGAATGTTTTGCATTACAAAGATGTGATCCGTTTTTTGCAGGTATTGTTGAACCAATGGAGTATAAATTTTAAAAATATTAAAAAATTATTCCTATGTTGAATTGCTTGGCATCAATTCTGGATACTTGATAAAATTATATAGTGTAAAAATTATAATAGAATCTTATTATCCAACATGACTTATGAAAATGTTAATATTAATCAAGAGTAAGAGCGCATTAATAAATGTTTGTTTGCTTTGTTTTCTTTATATGATTCTTTACATAACTCTAGATCAATTCCATTAAGGCTGTGTTTGGTTTGGATGATAAGGGTGGGAAAATCATTTAATCAAATGTTTGGTTGAGTTTTTCGTTTCCACCCATATCCCTCAGGCCCGGTATAAAGCACTGTTAAACCTTGAAAATACATCTTCCTTTTTTGTCGGTATAGTGAATCTGATTTTGCACAGTAAAGTTGATAAGGATGTAAAATGACCAATCACACCTTCCATTCCCTCCAAAACAAGAGAGCGAAATAGTTGGCTCGAATCTCAAGGGCTTTGCCGCCCATATGTATCTCTGAATTGATCTGCACAGTACATTCTCTACCTTACATTTTATTGAGCAAAAAGGAGTTCCTTGTTTCAATTTTGAGAGCCATCCAGTCTGCGCTATAAAATTGTTTCAAAGGTAAGTGTTTATAAGTTTTGTATACCTCCATATCTTTGATGTGCTCTGAAAATGGGAGAAATGTGGGTCATTTTTTTTGGTTTTGCTTTGGTAGTGATGTACGATACATTCACCTTCATTATTTACACAGAATCGGAAGCCATCAATGTAGGTTTCGATCGTACAATTCTGTATTACGTATATAAATGCACTACACTGCTCTGTAATCAATTTACTGACGCAAAGGTAGTCATACATATATAAACTTACTCCGAATATCGAATGCCATTTACATCTTATTGATGGAAACTTGTTATGCATTTGTGTTAGTTTGTTAAACGATTAATTACATTTGTTAACCCTCAATATTTTTTGTCTTCAACTTTGTTGGAATTTTGTTGATGCTGTTATGGAACTGGACAAGAAGTTTGAATAATTGCTCATTAATATTTCTTTTGATGTCCTTATTTTCTTGGTACATTTGAAAGTTTATCTCGACCATGGACACCCGACGTCGGAACATTGTTTTGATCGTAGCACTTCATCGTGTCTTGTTTGGGTCTATGTTGTTGGTGTGTATTCTTGCACGACATTACAAGAAATTATTGCGAAAGCGAAGGCGCGTGGACCGGTCATCGGTTGTGACGTATAACATGAGAGAGAGGATGTATTCACAAGTTAACCATTTATCTAGAATCATTTCAGCTGGAGATGTTGAATGTGTTGTAAACCTGAGGATGAATCGAAATGCATTTGCACGATTGTGTTTCTTGCTAAGTAATGTGGGCGGTTTAGTTGAATCGAGATACGTTAGGGTTGAAGAAAAGGTAGCAATGTTTTTGTCAATCTTAGCGCATCACAAGAAGAATAGAGTTATTGGGCATGACTATATACGTAGTGGTCATACGATCAGCATTCATTTCCATGAAGTTCTACGATCAGTTTTGAAGCTATATCCAATTCTCCTTGTAAAGCCTATAGCTGTGGAGGAAAATTGCTCTAACGAGATATGGAAAAGCTTCAAGGTACTTGCAACATTCGTATAACTCTTTTTTTGTATAAGAAATAAATGGCGATTGTCAAGCAATTAGCATGTTCAAAGTAAAAGCATGTACACATTTACGCACTAAATATTAACGATTCTTGTTAACATTTCAGGGTTGTCTTGGCGCATTGGATGGTACTTATGTCAGTGTGCATGTTTGTAACACAGACAAACCAAAATTTAGAACAAGAAAAGGTTCTACTGCAGTAAATGTATTGGGGGTTTGCAATCGTGATATGAACTTCATTTATGCTCTTTGCGGTTGGGAGGGATCTACAGCAGATGCCAGGGTTCTACGGGATGCTGTCACTCGAAATGATGGCCTCAAAGTTCCAAAAGGTACAATGCATAATGTTTTCGGGCTACGATGCTACAATCACCATTCCAAGTGATAAATATGATTAACTTGTTCTAATTTTCGGTGTTAAACTATTTACATACCTATTACACAATGTGACAGGGGCTTATTACTTGTGCGACAATGGATACGCTAACGTCGAAGGATTTCTAACGCCCTACAGAAGAGTACGGTATCATAGGGATGCTTGGGGTAATTCCTCTATCGGACCACAGAATTACAAGGAGTTCTTCAACTCAAAACACTGTCGTACTCGCAATGTAATTGAGAGGGCATTTGGTTTGCTGAAGAAAAGATGGGGTGTCCTTCGTTCCCCGTCATATTATCCGTTGAAAGTACAAAACCGAATGATTATGGCTTGCATTCTATTACACAACTTCATCCGTCAGCAAATGCCCAACGATCCTCTTGAAGAAGAGGATGATCCAAGTCTGAGCTTCCCACAGGACAACGAGTTAGATTATATAGATCATTTTGAATCGTCACAAGCTTGGGATAGTTGGAGAGATGAGTTTGCAATAACTATGTACCCCATATAATAAATAATTCTACTTTGGATTAACATTCCAAGTTTAATTGAATTGTAATCTCATGATTGTATGAATGACTTGTGTTGTTGTTTACTTGTTTGAAATATGCGATGTATTGGATGACTATCGTTGGTGTAATGTTTTTAGTAAGATAATGTTTTGGTGTATAACTTGTACAAGCTTGTACTGCTGTGGATTTTTGAAGCATGAATTACTATATAATGCTTGCTTTAACTACTATCGTTTACACCTTGCAGGATTTGGAGATTACATTCTTCTGCTATGGACCCTCCTTCAATGCTTGGAGTGTAAAAGAAGAAGAGGCGCTTATTGATGCTTTGAAAGCTGTTGTGGCCAAAGGATTTAAAAGTGAGAATGGGTTTCGTCCCGGATACTTGTCTGTGCTTGAAGATGAGATGAAGAAAGTATTCCCTTTCACTGACATTCGTGCAAACCCCCATATTCACTCCAAAATCCACGTGTGGAAAAAAACCCATGGATCGTTGGTGTCAATGCTAAGTAGGAGTGGGATTGGATGGAATGATACCGACAAAATGATTGACGCAACTAATGAGGCATGGGAATCATATGTTAAGGTTAATTCTTCGAACCATTTCTCATTACTGTATTGTACCGCTTCAAATAAATGAGGTGATTAGTTTTTTGCCATCTTGCACACAGTGTGACAGTAATGCACGGTTAATGCGAAGCAAGGCATGGCCGTTTTATCATGACTGGTGTGATATATTTGGGAATGATCGGGCCACTGGAGAGCATGTCGAGACATTTGCATCTGCATTACAAGATGTGCTTAACATTAACAACTATGTTGGAACTGAGATGGATCATGGGCTGAATGATGCATTCAAAGATGTCGAGGACGCAGGTGAGTCGATGTCTGTGTCGCAACCTCCTCTATCAGCTGCTACAACAAGTATTAAGGGACTTCCTAAGAAACGTAAACATATGAGTGATAAAGAAGATGATATCGTTGCAGCAATTAACAACTTAGCTGACATAACAAAGTCAACCATGACCGATCTCATAAAACAACTTGGATCAGATGCAAAGTTGACTGAAGCTATGGACATGGTTTTTTATGCATTGGAAGGAATGACATCCATAACCACTGACGACAAAGTTTGTGTAGCTGAGATGCTGGTGGACAATCAGAATAAATTAGCCCTATTTCTACGACTGGACCACGAGGGAAGAGTGAGCTTAATGCGAAGGCTGCTCAACAAAGGTCCGTAATCGAAGCAGTGCATGCATGATGTATTTTGTCTAATTTGGATCCATGATATCAAGGTTTTAGTACTGGTTGGTTTTTGTATTTTGAAACCTAGATGATATCAAGGTTTATCAAATGGTGTTTCTATTTTGATGTAAGGCACATGAGATGTATGATTTGAAGATGTAAGTAATTATTTTCTATAGCTTGTTGTTTATATATGTTGAAGTATAATCGCTAGAAGATACTACCAATACATTATCAATGTTCAAAATTATAAACCAGAAACTTAAAAGGAAAGACATAAGCTTGCAAAGTTGTAGGTAAGATAGTATTAAGTACCCAACTTGTTTTGAAGCTTATATGGATAAACTCCTGAAATAAGGATTGAAACTTTGGTACCCTAACTAGTATTGATAGAATACTTCCACATTTACTTATGTAAATGCCTAAACAGATATCGAGTTGGACGAGCATGAGCTCAAACCCGAAATTGAAGAACTGGTTGTATCGTCAATGATGACAACCTCTTCAACAACTTGAACATCAATGTTGCCGTTCACCTCATGCAAACTCTTCCTCTTCGTCCGAAGAAATATCTATGACCTCGACGACAGCTTCTTCAACCATATTCTGGGGGGATAAAACATCTTCGTTGTACAAGCTTGTGACCGATTCGTTAGATGATGTAGAGTTACTTCCACTCATAGTATTCGAATATATGAGAAACGTTTACAAAAGTGATGAAATTCAGAGCACAAGAAAGCCAACTTAATGCTGTGTAAATATAGGTTTTGTGTACTGATATGGCAACTAACGATAATAGCTATAAAAAGGAAACCAAAATCATATTTAATCAAGTGCAACTACTGGAAGTTGCGAGGAATGAATGCCTGCAATTCCAAAAGATCAGTAATGTAGCAGTTTTATTGGAATTGAAAGTAAACTTCTTATCCACAATAAATAAATTGCAGACTTGAAATGACCACATCTTGGTTCATAAATGAAATCTGTCAACCACCACGTATGAATCCTTTTCAAGTCAGAATCAATAACATTAAACATATATTTCATATACATACTCAATTGAAACACAAAATATTGGATGTCTGCCCAAAATGGTTTTGTTTTATAGAAGTTGAATACCGATGAACATTGCATTGTCATACAATAAAACCATAATACTACATTACCATTTTATGACAATTACAAGTACTAATACAAGAAATATTCATAATGCAAGGCAGATTAACCCAAACCAACAACATATTGCCTCTACTGACAATTTAGGCAACTTCAAATGCTCACTACTTTGCTGATTATTGTCATGGAATGTTGATTTGTCCTGATGCGCATAGCTTGTAGGAAATGCCAATTGTTCGTTGTAGGAACTAAAGTTCTGTTGCATGGAGGAAGCTGAAGAACTCAAGGGTGTCGCACTTGTCACATTTCTTCTTACTAAGTTTTCACCTTCGTTCATCATACTTGGTTTAAGGGTGGTTGGTGGTGTTGGAACATTAGACGCTTTTAAAGAAGCTCCATAGTAATCATCGTACCAAAAGAATCTGTTCCGATGATTAAGATCAAGTGGACATATGTAGTAGTATTTCCCAGGTTGGGTAGAGAATTTGCCGGCCTGTCGTTTACGCATCGCGCCATTGCCGCATTCACATGTGGGTGGTGTTTGACTATCTATTCCACCTACGAGAGTAATGGTAATAAACTAATGCAAACATGTAATTAATGTAGAATGCAATTAAAATGTGTAATATACAACATGGAATCTGAGTCCTTAAAGACATCCATTTTAGATTCATGTTCTGCTTCAATTGACATAATATGGTACCTGTTACAGTACTTGATTCAAGGCCGGTTGGTGTACATCTTTGTTCAGTGGATCTTAAAACATTATTATCATAGTCATGGCACCAAATGAATTTGTTAGGATGACTGAGGGAAGCTGGACATATGTAGTAGAATTTCCCAGGGTTAGTTGAGTACTTGCCAGCCTGACGTAAAAGCATCGGACCATTACCGCACAAACATTGAGGGGGTGTATTTGTTGTCATTTTACCTTCGAAGCTCAATATGCTAACCGCATAAACATATAACAAAATTAGTAAACAACCTCAAATCGGTAAGTATCACTCAAATATTATGATAAAAAAACCTAAAATATTATCACTTGAAATGAACTCAGTCATTGGCGAAGTTCGTGGCAACAAAGCGCAAGATCTGATGCACAGACGACGATATATTCACAACACTGAAATATACCTGGAAAGATGACTACATATAGCTATACAGCTTAATAATCAGTCAAATTGTTCTCAATACAGCCATAGTCACACCGAAAACAATTAATCCAAACATAGAACAAGCTGTCAAAATGTGGGAAAATGTTGGGAAAGGGTTTTCATCTCTCGAAAAACATACCCCAAATAAATTCACAAAAAATTGTTGGATTACAGAAAACACCTACGAAGGATTCAAAATTTTCGAAACAAAAATTAGTTTTTTACTTGTATTACCCAAGCGAAGTGAGGCGACGAGCTTTGATTCTTTGCCAAAAAGATGCACATATGTGAGCTGCAGCTTGCAATGAAGATCAGTTATGCAATGTAAATAAATTTTTATATTATCTCAGGGTTAGGTTGGGTATTCACCATAAATTTCATATCACTATCATATATTATCAACGACACCAAGCACATATATATCACTGTCACTCAAAGTAATCATATACACCAAACACAATATATTTAATCCATTACTTTAATAATCATCTCATTATCCACCATATTATCTATCCATCATTTATCCTATCACAGCAACCAAGCGTAGCCTAAGAGAAAATGGTAGTAGTGGTGCTAGTAGTAATAAGTGTTCTGTGTGGACAATGTTAAGAGGAAGACAAGACACTACTTCATCTTCTTCTAGTTCTAGTTATAATACATCTTCATTTACTGAGCTTCAGTTATATATAAACCAAGTCATAATTTTCAGTGAATAAGAATTAGAAACTTTTGATGTTTTGGCATGGTGGAAAGATAATGCTATACTTTGGCCAGTACTTTCCATCATGGCACGCGATCTACTAACTTCTCCAATATCTACAGTTCCATGGGAGTCATGTTTTAGTGCAGTTGGAAGAGTCAATAATGAAAAAAGAAGTAGAATGAACCAAACACTATGGAGATATATATTCTTTTAAAGGATTGGTTGGATGCTGATAACCGCTTATAAGGTTTGGGAGGACATGATGTTTCTTCGGATGAGAATGAAGAAAACTAGAATATTTTTTTAAACTCTTCTGTAATTTTTGAATTTTTTTTTTGTTGAATGTAATTTGTAGTTTTTCAATTCGTAGTCACGAGCCTATGGGTCGTGTCGGGCCTCGCAAAAACATGTCATCTATGTTGTGCGGCACAGCCCGTAGCCCGTTTGACATCACTAAGCAAAGGCTAGGGATGTACTTGTAAAATGCTTATGATGCTATTGCGACGTGTTGTTGTTGGATTTCTTCGGTTTGCTTGATAAGCTAGGGCAAAGTGCATTCAAGTAAAAACAATCCAATTTTTTTTTTGTACCCATGGGCCAACAACCAACGGCAAAAGCCCAACCCAATACCATATAAATATGGGAAAATTTTGGGACGGTACTAGGATGAGAAAGTTTTTTCGGCCCAGTCCACCAAAATATTTTGCTTTCAACTAGGTCCATTTTAGGTCAAAATGACCAAAATATCCCTAACTATCATCTTCTTCATCGAATTTTCTTCTTCATTATTTGTCCAACACAGAAATCTCCAGCCATCTTAGCGGTTCTTCTCCGCATTTTCTTCCTCGATTCAAAGCGACATAAACTCATTTTAACTTAGTTTATTGTATAAATCCGAAATCACATCACATAAACCCTAAAAAGAAAATTTTCGTATATATTGTTGCTGATTTGATTTTAAGTTTTGGAATAATAATGACTGAGACTGAATTTGTTCCACAGGCGGTCTAAAATCGCACAACACTTACCGGGAAGGACCGATAATGAGACCAAGAATTACTGAAGAACAAGGGTTCAAAAGCATGCAAAGCAGCTCAAATGTGATGTTAACAACAAGCAATTCAAAGACACCATGCGGTACCTTTGGATGCGAAGATTAGTCGAGAGAATCCAAGCTCAGGATGACACAAGTGGCGGAGGTGACAGCTGAGCTGCTGCCATGGCAGCTTCCTCTTATATCACCAATTCCTTCATCATTGATCTTGACATGAATTACACAGTATTTCCTTTTATACACCAATTCCTCCATCACTCAAATTACAGTGTATTTGTGATGTTCCATCAAACTAAAAAATTCTTCTGTTTTATATTTTTGGTTAATTATAGTATGATTCTATCTGTGCATGTAACTTACATGCACCGATAGACTCTATCTGTGCATGTAAGTTACATGCACCGATAGACTCAACGGTGCATGTAAATTACATGCACCGCATGAGTAAATTTCACATGCACCACATGACTCAATTTTACATGCACCGCATGAGTAATTTTTACATGCACCGCACGAGTAATTTTACA
This sequence comes from Haberlea rhodopensis, assembly GCA_907163345.1. Classification (NCBI taxonomy): domain Eukaryota; kingdom Viridiplantae; phylum Streptophyta; class Magnoliopsida; order Lamiales; family Gesneriaceae; genus Haberlea; species Haberlea rhodopensis. The sequence continues at coordinate 13,605,402 of CAJQUN010000005.1, read as the reverse complement.
TGCACCCCATGAGTAATTTTTGCATGCACCGCATGAGACTAACAATAAATTACCTAGTGGTGCATGTAATTTACATGTATCGATAGACTATATTTTGGTTAAAGACAGTACCTGGGTCTATCGGTGCATGTAAATAAGTCTATCGATGCATGTAATTTACATACACTGATAGACTATCAGCGCATGTAAATTTTCTTGTACACTAATATCATGTCTAAAATTTTGCAGGCACGTCCATGTTTAGCCCCCATATCTCTAGCCTAGCAGCGCATCCAAACTGGAGCCCAGCGCCATCAAATCTGCCTTGATGATCAATGCCTACACGCTCGACACCACCAATTCCACTCTTCACGATGCAGCTGACAACTCACTCTCAACACCATTTGCTTATGGTCCGGCCATGTAGACCCTCAAAAAGTGCTCTCCCCAGATCTCGTATGATGTCACATCAATTCTATCATTAATTGGTTCATTGGTCTATCACCATTAATTCACCAGTTTATCTACAGACAATTCACAAAACTTGTGTAATTCATCAGTCGTTCACATTGATTGCTGTTGAGCCTTAAACGCATGGTTGTGTTTAATGCTTTAATTTATCTCCGGATTATTTTTGAGTTTTGATTATCAACAAAACTTGTGTTTGTTATACTAATATGTCTACTTAGTATGCAGATTAAATGATTTAAAAGTGGATTAAATGAAGAAAATCGAATGTGCAAAACTTGGGGTGGATCGCCCCAGGCGATGGTCAGCCAGGCGGGGCATCGCCACACACATCGACTGGAGCGATGCCGAGGCTGGCGCGCAGGGGGAGTTTGCCCGAGGCGATGGCTCGATCGCCTGAGGCGATGTGTTGAACGCCTGAGGCGATCCATGCTTCGTTTGAGGCTATGAAAGTTTTTAAGGAGCTGAGGCTACGGCATTGATTTTTGGATTAGATCGCCTGAGGCGATCCATACATCGCCTGAGGCGATCTGTAGAATTTGGTGACCGTTGGGTCGCGGCGATGGTGATCGCCCGAGGCAATCGACGAGTGATTTCAGCCTTATGTGTAGCAACGTCTAGTAGGAGCCTAGGGGGCCTACTACACTATAAATATGGATGCTTTGGAGCATTTTGAATACAAGAAACAAGCCTACAAACTTCATCAAAGCTTTGCTAATTCAAATTTCATATAGCATTGCAATCTTCATATATTTGTGTTGTATTGGAGTTTGTGATTCTTTTCTTTTGATAGAGTCTTGTTTTCTTCGTGTTGATACACCGTGAAGGTGTTTGATGATTTATTGTAAGGTCCTCCAACACCAAAGCAAGTTGGAAATTGTAAAGTCATCAACAAGTAAAGTTGGTGCATGTGTTGTGGCTATCATTGGAGCCCTTAAGGCCAAGAAGACTCGTGAAGAGTATTGGTAACTCGGGAAGAGTTTTTTGTGGCTATCCTTGGAGCCCTTAAGGCCAAGAAGACTCGTGAAGAGTGTTGTGCTCGTGAAGAGCTTTGTGTACTCGGGAAGAGTTGTATTGTGGCTAACTTGGAGCCCTCAAGGCCAAGACCATTTGTTCTAGTGGAACCTCAGTTGGAAGTTATCTAGCCGGGAAGAGGAGATGTAGGCGATTCATCGCCGAACTTCTATAACAAATCCCTGTGTCATTTACCGCTTTATTACATTACGCATTTATTTATTTATTTACTTCTTATTTTCTTTTATTTATCGATTGACTTAAGCCTTCTGCAAGCGCAAACTCTTTTATTTTGCAAACTCATTTTAAAAAGCTAAAGTAGCCAAGGAACCTCATTCACCCCCCGTCTTCGGTTCCAACAAGTGGTATCAGAGCCATTTCATTTTTGTTTTTACATCAAAATTTTCTAGGCTAATCTAGCAAATGAGTTTGCTCAAGGTCAATCGACAAATCGTCATCCGCTCTTCACGGGTGATAACTATGGGTATTGGAAAAATAGAATATCTCTATACATCCAATCCGTAGATTATGACCTTTAGAAAATCATTGTGAAAGGTCCACATATTCCTTTAAAGGAAGTTAGGGGAATAAGTGTTCCCAAAGAAATGAACGATTTCACAAGAGCGGATATGATATTAATTTTACAAAATGCTAAAGCTATTAATATTTTGTATTGTGCTTTAGATATGAAGGAGTACAACCGGATCTCGATGTGCTCAACCGCAAAGGAGATATGTGACAAATTGCAAATTTGTCATGAAGGAACCAACCAAGTGAAAGAGACAAAGATAGACCTACTACAACTCAAATATGAGACATTTGAGATGGAGTCCGGAGAAGAGGTTGATTCAATGTTTAGAAGGCTCACCCAAATCATAAACGAGCTAGCCCAACTTGGAGAGAAGTATCCTCCAAAGCAAATATGGAGGAGAGCTCTAAGAGCCTTGCCAAAAGAATGGGATGCAAAGAGGACGGCCATCATCGAATCCAACAAAGGAGAAAGTGCATCTTATGACCTTGATGAACTTCATGGCACTTTGGTGACCCATGAGTTTGAAGTGTCAACAAAGAAAAGAATAAAGGAGGATGATAGATCTATGAGAAGGGGATCGCCTTGGTTGGGAGGAAAGATCAATCCGAGGATGAAGATGATGATGAGGATGAAGAGATGATCTTGTTCATTAGGAAGTTCAAGAAATTCTTCAACAAACACAACAAGCCAAAGACCTCTAGTGCTACCAAACATGATTCCAAACAAGAGGTAACTTGTTATAATTGTCAAGATAAAGGTCATTATGCTAATAAATGTTCTGGGAAGAAGAATGAGGACAAAGGGAAGAAGAAAGCCCTTATAGCCACATGGAGTGATAGTGACTCCGATGAAGAAGAAACAAATCTTTGTCTCATGGCCAAAGAAGACGCTAATGATGAAGAATATGAAAGCGACGATGAGGTACCATCTTTTGATGATTTACTAGATTCTTATCATGAGCTTATAGATGTCCTTGGCAAAACCAAGATGAGTAACAAATTGCTCAAACTTGAGGTAGCCAAGAAAGATGAAGAAAATAATTTATTGAAAAATGAGTTAAATTCTTTGAAAAAATCTTTTTGCAAGTTTAGTGATAGTAGTTTAAAAATGAATGAATTGCTTGGCTTGCAACGTTGTAGCTTCGATAAAGCCGGTCTAGGCTTCTCAAGCAAATCAAAAACATTTTCAAGCTTGTTGGCTAAAGCCAAACATAATTCTCCTACTTGCAATTATTGTTGTAAAAATGGTCATACTAAGAATAAATGTAGGTTTGCTAGAATCTAATACCAACCTAATAAGAGGTGGAAATGGATTATAAAGGTGCCAATGAAAGCTAACCCTCAAGGACCCAAAAATCAAATGGGTACCAAAGATCCTCCTATTGTTAATTTGTTTTGTAGGGACAACAATGGGATGGATGATGAAGGCACAAGCAACTCAAAGGAGGAGATTATCTCATTCACCTCAATAGAAGAGGCGCGAGGCATATGACCAATGACAAGAACGCACTCTTGTCATCCAAGGTAAAATTATTTTATACATTTTAAAAGAGCAATTCAAAATTTCATTGGCACAAATTAATTATGACCAATAAATACTGAAGCTTAATATTCATTGTAGTAAAATGCATTACCCCTTAGCATATGCACATATAAATTATTTTGTTGCATGATTTTTGCTTATCTCTTTATGGTATATATCTTGAAGTGCCTAGAAATCAAATTTGAATTTGCTATGTGGAAATGTGCAATTATATGTTTTGTTAAATTATCTAATGATGCTTTGAGAACCTTAATGTTTATTGGGCATAAGTGCATGAACTCTTGGTAGAATATATGTTTATTTAAATTTTATGCTTTTTGATTATCACAAAAAGGGGGAGAATTTTGTGATAAACTTGAATATTAATTCATGCATAGTTTGAGGGGGAGAGCTTGTGTATGCATGGTTTGAGGGGGAGAGTTATTTGCTTTATGCTTTACTTGGTAATCTTGTATGTGCTATGCAATTGTTAAGGGGGAGTCATGTTTACTCACATTTTATGCATATTACATATTCAAGTTTATCAAGTTTTGTGATCATCAAAAAGGGGGAGATTGTTGAGCCTTAAACGCATGGTTGTGTTTAATGCTGTAATTTATCTCCGGATTATTTTTGAGTTTTGATGATCAATAAAACTTGTGTTTGTTATACTAATATGTCTACTTAGTATGCAGATTAAATGATTTAAAAGTGGATTAAATGAAGAAAATCGAATGTGCAAAACTTGGGGTGGATAACCCCAGGCGATGGTCGTCATCGCCCCAGGCGATGGCAGCCAGGCGGGGCATCGCCACACACATCGACTGGAGCGATGCCGAGGCTGGCGCGCAGGGGAGTTCGCCCGAGGCGATGTGTTGAACGCCTGAGGCGATCCGTGCTTCGTTTGAGGCGATGAAAGTTTTTAAGGAGCCGAGGCTACGACATTGATTTTTGGATTAGATCGCCTGAGGCGATCCATACATCGCCTGAGGCGATCTGTGGAATTTGGCGACCGTTGGGGCGCGGCGATGGTGATCGCCCGAGGCGATATCCGAGGCGATCGACGAGTGATTTCAGCCTTATGTGTAGCAACGGCTAGTAGGAGCCTAGGGGACTCCTACATTATAAATATGGATGCTTTAGAGCATTTTGAATACAAGAAACAAGCCTACAAACTTCATCAAAGCTTTGCTAATTCAAATTTCATATAGCATTGCAATCTACATGCATTTGTGTTGTATTGGAGTTTGTGATTCTTTTCTTTTGATAGAGTCTTGTTTTCTTTGTGTTGATACACCGTGAAGGTGTTTGATGATTTATTGTAAGGTCCTCCAACACCAAAGCAAGTTGGAAATTGTAAAGTCATCAACAAGTAAAGTTGGTGCATGGGTTGTGGCTATCCTTGGAGCACTTAAGGCCAAAAAGACTCGTGAAGAGTGTTGGTAACTCGCCAATTAAAATTTTATATCCAGCCACTATACGATTTTTCTCCATCGCGAATCGGGCTCAATCTTGCGAAGAATTGAAGTAATTTGGAGTTTGTAAAGTTTCAATCTAATATGCATGATTGTGTGCAAAAGAGCTGTGTGAGTTTTGGTAGTGGATGAAGGTGAAGAGCAATGATATTTTAATCATAATTAATGGACTAATTAGATTAGAGTTTGATAAAATGAACTTAATTGAAATAAGTTTTCTAAAAGATATATTTAGTTGAAATAAGATATTTTGGGAAATTTAGTTGAAAGATGTTTTAGGATGTGGTACCTTGTTGTAATTTACTCTATAAATATTGCCCTGAAGTGAAATTTAATTTTTATTTTAAAACAAATCGTAATCGGTTTAATCAAATTGTGATAATAATAACCGAAAACGAACCGATTAATTGATTTAACCAATTTTTGTATTTTGATTTAACCAAATTTTTGCTCACCCATATCACCAGCTCTAACTTCTTTTAAAGCGTCAAGCTCTTCATCCCATTGGTATTATAGCCAATATCACGTGTTCGATTATGATGAATTGCTAGGAATACAAAAGGAGGATTGTTGGGGTGCAATAATTGCTCTTGCTAGGAGATTGATCGGCACGTGATGATTGAGTTGTTGTATGCTTTAAAAGATTTGGGTTGCAGCATTATCAACAGTTATAATATTTGGTAAATCGAGAAATGTTTGATCTAATATTAATGTATGGAAAATGTGCATTGCCAATACTATTCAACTACGAGATTTTCAAAATTTATTACATCCTAAATTTTCGCAAAAAATAATTGTTAGGATCGGTCCGGAGTGTTTAGAGGGGGGGGGGGGGGGGGGTGAATGAACACTCCTTACAAAATTTATCCCTTGTGATTTCTTTCTGATTAGTGAAAGAAATCTGTTACTTAATCAACTCTTTGAACAGAACAGACCACTAATAAGTAAGTGCGGAAACGGTCTGCTCTTGTATAAGTAAGAACAGCTCGATGGCTAAGTGCAGAATGATAAGACACAGGATATGTTTCTGGAAGTTCGAAGGTGGTGTAATCCTTCTACGTCTCCCCTTCTTCCAATTAAGGAAGGTTTATACTAGAAGACTTTGATTTATACAATCCTGTTGTACAAACCCGATTCAGGCTGGATTTACCTCACTACCAGTCTGAAACTCCTAGTCACTCAACCTGCTCAGACACACTCTGTCTGACAGTTACAATATGTTGCTCACTTCTATTTTTCAATACACAATGCGCACAGTGATCCTACAATGATCAAATGTTACAAAGTAATTGCGCTTAAATGAATAACTTCAGCTCGAAAGCTTCTGTACTTTGTAAGCGTGTGCTGTTTAGCTTTCTTGTATATTTTTCAATTGATCAGCGTGAGTTGTAGAGTCGAGAGTCTTTTGCATCTGTTTGTTGCATCCTTTTATAGTTGAAGGTGGCAACGGCATTGTTTCCCTTAATGTGCAGCTATGACTCTTTTTAGACTCTGAGAAAGCTACAGTCTTCTTCTTCAGGATACTTGCCGTTCTGGTATATGCTTTCGGCGACCGTCAGGTAAGCTCTTCTTTGTCTTCTTACCTATTATGGCAATCTTCAGTCTTTGGTCCTTTGTAGCATTAATTGCATTAAATGCTGCAATAAATATCCGTTGATGATTCGGACTGAGAAGCCATCCTTTATGTATCCTTGACTGCTCTGATCTGATAAAGGTTGAGATCGATCTGAAGCATCGATCTTGTCATTCTGGAATCCATCGATCCGGTCTGATATGTACTATTCTTTATCAGTTTGCTCTGATATGTCCGATCGATCTGGTATGCCTAATTTCCATCGATCCGGTCTGAAATGCTTTGCCATCTTGCTCTGTTGAGTCCGATTGATCTGGTCAATCTGATTTCTATCGATCCGGTCTGAACTGTTTTGTCATCTTTAAAATCTCATCGATAAGGTCCGGAACTAACAAATTCCCCCTTTTTGATGATGACAAAACCTAGCTTCTAAGTCTTTTTAACTAGTCTTGATAAGAGCTCTGAAGCGAATGCTTTCGGATCGATTACTTCTTTGTTCAAAATAAATGAACATCATTAAGTTTGATCGATTCAATCTTTTATTATTAAGCCTTTATTAAAGTTCAAAATAAATGAACAAGGACTTAATCAAAAGAAGGATTTTATTGATCATCAAGAAATCCTAAATACAGACAGTCTGACAAGTTAAATGACTAAGACTGCTATCTTCTTGAGCTTGGAGGCGGCTTGAAGTCTGTCTGCTTTTCCCCCTTTTTGTCAGCAGCAATCTCTTGAAGGAATTCAACAACTTGGGCTAGCTGCGCGCTGATAGCGTCAAGACGAACGTCTTGAGCGCGGAGGGAGTTAGAAACAGATGCTCTGACTTCAGTGGCTAACTCGACCTGCTCTTTCCTCAGACTGTTCTTGTAGGAGGCTTGTTGAGAAAACAGATCGTTGATGCCGCGCTGGAGGCTTCCGATACTGGCAGTCATTTTCTCTTTGAAAGAATTAAAGTCCAAAGTTGTGACTCTTTGACTTTGATGAACTTCGAGAATTCGTTGAGTTAATGACAGACAGTTATCAGAAAAGTGCTGGATAGTCCGTGCCAGGGATGGAGGTGCATCAGATAGCTGGCTGGGAGAGTGATCTGATGATGACATAGCAGGAGCATCTGCTTCAGCAATCGGCACGATGGAAGAAATGGCAGCTTGATGAATTTCGGATCGGATCAGAGTGACCAGATCCGAAGAAAAACTATGAATGAATGCCAAATCTTCATCTGATGGTCCCGGAGGAGAGTGGGGACTGGAAGGTTCCTCATCTTGGAGAGCTGCAACCACTGTAGATACCACCAAATCCGGATCGAGGAGGTCTGGTACTTCAGTTGTTGCACATGCTTCAGCTGGACTGTTTTGAGCAAGGGAGGCTGATGACTTCAATGGAATAGATGTTGTCGGAGAATCCAACAGAACATTCATTGATTCATCATCTGTTGCAGACGGAGCATTAGGCAATGGCTGCTCCGCTGTCTGTTCTGGTACGAGTTCTGCAGGCTGATCTTCTGTCGGTTTTGCTTCAGCAGAAGGAATAACCTCGATAAAAGGTTCTGCCAGAGTCTTGCTGACAGAAGGATGATCCGGGCTTGTGGCTGGAGTGGAGATACCTAGCATCTGTCGTTGAAAGCGGACAGCTAGGGATAGAGCATGAATATCCATCTCAAGTTGAGCAATCACAGCCCCATCATCTCTGGCAGTAGGAGCAAGCGGATCGAAGTTCTTCTTTTTGGCAGTGAGAAGCAGATTGGCCAGTCTGAATCTGTGTTTTGCCGTAAATAACTCTCTGCGCTGCACCGCAAGTCGAACATCATCAGTTTCTGTGCCTCTCAGAACCTCGTCTTCCATCTTCTTCAGTCTGTGCAACTTTCCGTAGAACATATCAATGTGGTTGACAGTCCGGTACTGGACATATTCATCAAAGACCACAAGGAGTTCAGCTAGCTTCTCATCAACATCCTCCATAGCGATGTCGATGGCAGTCTGTGCAGCAGATGTGGGTTTAGAAGAGATGGGTTCTGTGAGAATGGCTTTTCCCTTGCCGGTGGAGGAAGGGGACTTAATCCCTGATTGGGTATAGTCACCCAACTCAGTGATAACTATCCCTTTGACCACGGGATTGGCAGAGGGAATTCTAAGGGTGACTTTGGGTGCAGGGGTTGAGGCTTGTGAAGGCTGAGTGGGGGGTTGAGGTGCAGGGGTTGCTTTAGTGGGTGGCAGTATGGGTGGAGGTAGGTGTCTGGTTGGTTTGGTAATCTGGGTTCGGGGTTTTTTGGGAAGTGGCTTGGTTGGGGATGAGTGAGCAGACTGGGTTTCTTCTGAGTCAGTCTGAATGGTCAGCTTCCGCTTGACTCGAGGTTTGCGCACATCAGCTTGTTCCTCGTCCTTCTCAATCTTGACTGAGACCAGAGTGGTAGGAGTAGGCGGAGCACTCTTGGACTTCAGCAGTGCAAGCCCTTTGGAGTTAAGGACCTTAAAGGGGCGGAGAGCAGACGGCTTGCTCAGCTCGAGGCCTAAGGACTCCAAGAGCTTGCTGAGAGGAACAGCAAAGCATACGGCGTGCTTGGATGCAATCACCGTTTCCAGCAGTACTCCAAACAAAATCATGGACCAGTTTATCTTCTGTCCAGATACAATAGCTGCCATAGCCCTGAACTTCTCGGCGGTTACAGCATCGAAGCTTCCTGCTTTACCCAAAAGTGGCTTGGCTACCACTTCGCACAGCACCTGGAAATGGAATAGCATTTCCTTCTTCTTAAATGAGGGTTGCAATCGGTGGCCAGAAATAGAAATCTTCCCCTGAAGATCTAAGAGAGATGCTGGAGGAGTCTGTCCGAACTCTGTCAGGCCGGAACTGGGGAGGCCAAAGGTCTTGGCCATTGTTGTTGGCGAGATCTCGAAAGATTTGCCCTTGACAGTTGTAGAGATGGATGACTTCCGGGAGACGGCGTTGGCGAACAGCTCGCGGATTTCTGGTTCATAAACAACGGATCCGCACTCCAAATAATTCCGTAAACCAGATGATTCCAGGGCTCTAAAAATGGACACCATCGCAGCATCTTCTCCCCTGTAGATGTCATCAAACTCAACGGAGAGTGAGTTATGAGTGATGGTAGCCATATGAAAGAAGTTTAAAGAAGGTGCGAAGAGTAAGAGAGTAGGAGAGTAAGAAGGTAGAAAGCGGTAAACTGTAAAAAGTGAATAAGTATGAAATGTTCAGCCTGCTAAATAGGAGAGAGAAGACACGTGTCTTTATCTCCAAGACTGAGAAATAAATTATTCAAAATAAACGGTCAGGATGAAGAAAGATAAGGCGGTTAAAGTACAACTAGTTAAAAGGTTAATCAGTCCGGGCTGTTTTGTTTTTTTTTTTTTTTTTAAAAACAAATAATTGTCCAAACAGATCATTGGATAAAATCAGATTGACAAGGATCGGTCTGAAAGTTCGGACCGGTCTGTGTCTTTCTGAACATTGTATTATCGATCTGTAGTGACAAAAATCTTTAAGAGCGAAAAGAATAAAAACATCTAAACTAATTAAGATAAGTCAATTAAACCAAGAATTTGACGGAAATAATTAAACTTAGCCTCAGGAAGTGGTTTGGTGAAGATGTCTGCTGCTTGCTGCTCTGTTGAAATGTGTTCGATCCGAATTTCCTTTTTGCCAACATGATCTCGAATAAAATGATGTCGAATATCAATGTGCTTTGTTCGAGAGTGCAAAACTGGATTATACGTTATAGCGATTGCACTTGTGTTGTCGCAAAATATCGGAGAGTCAACAGCTTGAATGCCGTAGTCTTTGAGCTGGTGTTGAATCCAGAGCATTTGAGCGCAACAGCTTCCAGCGGCTAGGTATTCTGCCTCAGCTGTGGATGTGGCAATAGATGTCTGCTTCTTACTGAACCAAGAGATCAATCTTTCACCTAGAAATTGACATGTTCCACTGGTGCTTTTACGATCGATCTTACACCCAGCGTAGTCTGCGTCTGAATATCCGATCAAGCTGAAGTTTGAATCTTTGGAGTACCAAAAACCAACGTTCTGAGATCCTTTTAAGTATTTCAGAATACGCTTGGCAGCAATGAAATGTGATTGCTTTGGTTCTGTCTGAAATCTGGCGCACATACAGACTGAAAACATAATATCGGGCCGGCTCGCTGTAAGATACAATAGCGATCCGATGAGTCCTCTATACATGGTTACTTCAACTGCCGTTCCCCCCTTCGTCCTTGTCTAACTTGATTGTTGGACTCATTGGAGTTGATGCAGTTGAGCATGTTTCCATTCCAAATCTCTTGAGGAGCTCTTTGGTATACTTGGTCTGATTGATGAAAATGCCATTGTTGAGCTGTTTTACTTGAAGACCCAGAAAGAATGACAATTCTCCCATCATGCTCATCTCGAACTGTCCCTGCATTAACTTAGAAAATTTCTCGCACAATTTGGGGTTAGTTGACCCAAAGATTATGTCATCAACATAAATCTGAACTAATAGGGTATGTTCCCCCTTAATGAATTTAAAGAGAGTTTTATCTACTGAACCGATCTGGAAATCATGGTTCAGCAGAAATTGAGATAGAGTGTCATACCAGGCTCTTGGAGCTTGTTTCAGACCATACACTGCTTTATTCAGTAGGTATACATGATTAGGATACGAATGGTTCTGAAATCCAGGTGGTTGCTCAATGTAGACTTCTTCCTGAAGCTTTCCATTAAGAAAGGCGCTCTTGACGTCCATCTGATATACTTTGAAGTCTTTAAAGGCAGCATATGCAAGAAAGATTCGGATTGCTTCAAGTCTGGCGACTGGTGCAAATGATTCATCGAAGTCGATTCCTTCTTCTTGTCTGAATCCCTGAGCCACCAGTCTGGCTTTGTTTCTAACCACAGTTCCATCGGCGTCTAGCTTATTTCTGAAAACCCATCTGGTTCCAATAACAGGCAGATCGCTTGGTCTGGGAGTTAGACTCCAAACTTGATTTTGTTCGAATTGATTAAGCTCTTCTTGCATTGCTTTAATCCAGTTGAAATCAGTCAGAGCTTCATCGATCTTCTTGGGTTCCAGAGTTGAGATGAAAGCAGCATGAGTGAACTCATCCATCATCTGTCCTCTGGTTCTAATCGGTGCAGAAGGACGACCAATCACTAGATTAGGTGGATGCTTCTTAGTCCATCGATAGCTTGACTCTGGATTGTCTGGTTCTGTCGGAATAATAGTAGCAGCATGATCTGCACTACTTTAATATTTGAGTCAGGAGCATCTGGATCAGCTCGATCTGAAGAAGCTTCAATGGCCTGATCCGGTCTGTCTGGCACTTCTGGTTCTGGTGGATTGTCTCTTGACCTGTTAGCTACAATCTCATCATCACTGTTAGCTTCGAGATGGATATTTTCCATCTGATTTTGAATTGAATCTTTGTTGCCCTCAACACATAATGATTCATCAAAAACTATATGAACAGATTCTTCTACAGTTAAAGTTCGATTATTAAACACTCGATAAGCTTTGCTAATTGATGAATATCCTAAGAATATACCATTATCTGACTTAGCTTCAAATGCTGTAAGATGACTCTTACCATTGTTGTGAACGAAGCATTTACAGCCAAATACATGAAAGTGAGAAACAGATGGTCTGTTACCAGTCCATATTTCATATGGAGTGAGATTCAGCTTCTTGTTAATCATAGATCGGTTTTGAGTGTAGCAAGCAGTATTTACAGCTTCTGCCCAGAACTTTTGAGAGATTCCAGAATCAGCAAGCATTGTTCTTGCTGCTTCCTTGAGCGTTCTGTTTCTTCGTTCTGCAACTCCATTCTGTTGAGGAGTTCTGGCGGCTGAAAACTCATGCTTGATTCCATGATCTTCTAGAAAGGATTCAAGATTCTGATTTGAAAACTCAGTGCCTTTGTCACTTCGAATCCTGTCTATGCTGGATGATTTCTCGTTCTGAGTGCGTTTCAGCAGCTTGATCAACTTCGGACCGGTCTGATCTTTACTGCTCAGAAATATAGTCCATGTAAAGCGTGAATAATCATCAATAACAACAAGAGTATACCGCATTCCCCCTAAACTTGTTATTGGTATAGGACCAAACAAGTCCATATGCAGTAATTCTAAACAGCGGGAGGAGGATTTGGCATTCTTGTTTTTGAAGGATGATCTGATCTGTTTGCCCATTTGGCAAGCTTCGCAGATCTTATCCTTAGCAAAGTCGATCTTGGGCAGACCGATAACTAAATCATGTTTACACAGGCTAGCAATGGTCTTAAAGTTGATATGATTCAAGCGCTTATGCCATAGCCAGTGTTTATTATCATTGTTAGCGATGAAGCAAGTAGGATTATTAGGTTGAGCATGATTCCAGTTAATCTTATATGTGTTTCCATTCCTGATTCCTACGAGCATGGTTATACCGTCTGATGATTTAACAGTGCAAGTGTGTTTATGAAATTCTACAGCATAACTATTATCACAGAGTTGACTGATACTAATCAGATTATAGCACAGATTTTCAACTAACAGCACATCATTGATAATAATGTTACCATGGACAATCTTACCCTTGCCCACGGTCTTACCCTTTGAGTTATCTCCGAAGATGATTTTGGGTCCAGTGCATTCTGTGACTTCAGACAGCAGCTTGATGTTTCCAGTCATGTGACGAGAGCACCCGCTGTCCAAGTACCAATCTGATGCGAGATTCTTCTGTACCTGTCATCACACATATTTATTGTTGGTACCCAATCCTACTTGGGTCCAGAACGGATTAGCCCTTTGGGAACCCACACCTGTATCAGCTTTAGTGGCTTGTGTGTGTAGGGTGTGCTATGTACTGGTCTGTTTCGATGTTGTGTGTGATAATGTGTGCGCTGTGAAAACCTTTGATTTTCATAAGGTAGTCTATATCTTCGTTGAATCGGTTTTGAGTTATAGTAATTGTATTGTCTTCCTTGCCTTCGATCTTGCATTTTTGAATTTGGTCTCACAAACACAAATCTTGCTGGTGCCTTATCGTTGGCTTGGTCGACATAACCAATCCCTTTTCTCAAATTTTGATTTACGTAAGTGACTCCTGTTTGAATCTTAGGTGCTTCAGTTTCATATACTGTGCTGGATTTAACAAATGTCATTTGTTTGACTTGATTCTTTACCAGCAACAGCTCAGACTCATCTTTGGTGCATTCTTTGGTGTCAAAGCCTATGCCGGTGAAATCACCGACATTTCTTTGAGCTTCTTGTAATTCTTCCAATGATGTTCTGGATTTTGTCCATGTTTTGAATATATGTGAGAGCTTAGCATTTTGTGTGCTAATTCTCTTATTTTCTTCATGGAGCTGATCATAAGAGATTTTCAGCTTATTCAGCTCGATCTGGAGATTTTTGCACTCACCCTGCTCAGAGCAGCTTGGTTTGTTGTGCTCATCCATTTGAGTACTGATTTTGGCTTTATTCTTCTCAAATGATTCAGCTAAGATCCTATAATCATTTGACATGTCTTGCAGTGCGGACATGAGCTCTTCTCGTGTAAAATCATTTGATTCAAATTCAAATACCTCATCTGTCTGACTCATTTCTTCATCTGCCATCAGACATTGAACCTCTTCTTCGCTTTCGCTGGAAGAATATTCAGAGCTGTCTGAATCGGAATCAGTCTGAGCCCATTTGCTGTTTCCTTCCTCAGCAACTAAGACTTTTTGGGATTTTCCATGATTCTTGCGGTCTTTGTGGTGCTTCTTCTTTCTATCATCACGATGCTTCTCTTTCCTTTCTTCTTTCTTCGGTCTGGTGCAATCTGCAATAAAGTGTCCGGTCTTACCACAATTGTAGCAAGCCTGATCGTTAACAGTATCATCTTTTCTTGATTTATAATGATGAGAGGGTTTGAAGTTCCTCTTATTTTTAGACATAAATTTACCGAATTTCTTTATAAATAATGACATAGCATCGTTACTCATCTGTTCAGCAGATCGGTCTGATGTTGAAGCGATCTGGTCTGGGATGGCTGCCAGGGCCTTGTTGGGTTGAGAGATGAATGGCTCTGCTTCACCTCTGCTTATTAGTTCAAACTCATAGGCCTTGAGGTCTGCAAACAGATCATGAAGTTCAACCTTGTTAAGGTCTTTTGATTCCCTCATGGCAATGGTCTTTACATCCCATTCCTTTGGCAGAGCTCTCATTACTTTCAGAGCGATCTCTCTGTTAGAATATTCCTTCCCCAGACCATTCAGTTCATTTATGATGCTGGTGACTCTTTCATCAAACTCATTTAGAGTTTCACCACTTTTCATCTTTATGCTCTCAAATCTTTGAAGAGCCACAGTTAACTTGTTTTCTTTGGTCTGGTCGTTGCCTTCACATAGCTGTGCTATCTTCTCCCAAATTTCTTTGGCAGTAGAGCACATTTTGATTTTGCTGAACATGTTCTTGTCCAAAGTTTTGAACAAGATGTCTTTGGCCACATTGTCGAGGTTTGCTTTCTTTCTATCCTCATTCGTCCAGAGGGATCTGTCTTTTTCTACCATTTGTGGTTCTCCACTGGTAGTGGCGACTGCTGTATTTATTTTTAGGATCTTCATTGGTCCATCGGTGATGACGAACCACATGTCGTCATCCTGAGCTGCCAGGTGAGCTTGCATTCTGATTCTCCAGTCATCATAATCTTCTTTTGAGAACATGGGGATTTTGTTGAATGATGCCATCAGCTTAATATTCTTTGTGCTGATTAAGATGACCTGCTCTGATACCACTTGTTAGGATCGGTCCGGAGTGTTTAGAGGGGGGGTGAATGAACACTCCTTACAAAATTTATCCCTTGTGATTTCTTTCTGATTAGTGAAAGAAATCTGTTACTTAATCAACTCTTTGAACAGAATAGACCACTAATAAGTAAGTGCGGAAACGGTCTGCTCTTGTATAAGTAAGAACAGCTCGATGGCTAAGTGCAGAATGATAAGACACAAGATATGTTTCTGGAAGTTCGAAGGTGGTGTAATCCTTCTACGTCTCCCCTTCTTCCAATTAAGGAAGGTTTATACTAGAAGACTTTGATTTATACAATCCTGTTGTACAAACCCGATTCAGGCTGGATTTACCTCACTACCAGTCTGAAACTCCTAGTCACTCAACCTGCTCAGACACACTCTGTCTGACAGTTACAATATGTTGCTCACTTCTATTTTTCAATACACAATGCGCACAGTGATCCTACAATGATCAAATGTTACAAAGTAATTGCGCTTAAATGAAGCTGTTTAGCTTTCTTGTATATTTTTCAATTGATCAGCGTGAGTTGTAGAGTCGAGAGTCTTTTGCATCTGTTTGTTGCATCCTTTTATAGTTGAAGGTGGCAACGGCATTGTTTCCCTTAATGTGCAGCTATGACTCTTTTTAGACTCTGAGAAAGCTACAGTCTTCTTCTTCAGGATACTTGCCGTTCTGGTATATGCTTTCGGCGACCGTCAGGTAAGCTCTTCTTTGTCTTCTTACCTATTATGGCAATCTGCAGTCTTTGGTCCTTTGTAGCATTAATTGCAGCATTAAATGCTGCAATAAATATCCGTTGATGATTCGGACTGAGAAGCCATCCTTTATGTATCCTTGACTGCTCTGATCTGATAAAGGTTGAGATCGATCTGAAGCATCGATCTTGTCATTCTGGAATCCATCGATCCGGTCTGATATGTACTATTCTTTATCAGTTTGCTCTGATATGTCCGATCGATCTGGTATGCCTAATTTCCATCGATCCGGTCTGAAATGCTTTGTCATCTTGCTCTGTTGAGTCCGATTGATCTGGTCAATCTGATTTCTATCGATCCGGTCTGAACTGTTTTGTCATCTTTAAAATCTCATCGATAAGGTCCGGAACTAACAATAATAATAAAAGATATCTAATAATGTATCTCAACAAGAAAATTATAAGGCGATTGCTTTACTTTGTGCACTCTCAAAGTGTGTGATGAACTAATTTTCCAGCGCTTGAGCTCAAGTTCATGAGTATTCGAAGTTGTAGCTAGTTAACTTTTATTTTAAAAATATTTTCAAGGTAATTAGAAAATATTTTGATAATAAAACATCGGATAGTACATTAATTAATTAATGTACAACAATTACATTTCTGAATATGCAAACGTGTTCTAATTATAAATGCCATATTTTAGTAATCATAGCATCATCTATTTTGAAAATGGCTCTTATTTAATTTCCGCCATCACATCTTTGAACGCATTTATAAGTTTTAGAGAATTGTCACCTGGAATTTTGGTAGGATGTCTTCCCAAGTGAGTAATGATTCTTCCCCCTGTCCTAAAAAGAAAATGGGTTAGAAGAGGGCCAAAGATGAGTCTCCGGCGGAGCCCTCCGATGAAGTCAGTAGGGAGGAAAGAGATTAAGAACGTAAGCGAAAATGGCGAGAAAAAATATGAATCCCCGTCACAAAATTCAAACATTATGTGAAGCCCCGAAAATTTGTCTTACCCCAAATCATGTTAGCTATTCAATGGACATTGTCATTAGTCATTCAATGACATTTAAGTGCCCAACCCAAGTCTTGCCATCATTCAAATCCATTCAACCACCATTCAATCTCATTTAGTGACATTTAGTACATTGCTCAAATTGTGTCATTAAATGACAAAAGTTTTGGTATTGGTCAACTAATTCTCCTACAATAAACATCCAAAATCCTTTATTCATTTTGTCTCATTTAATTGACTCATTCAAGTGCCTTGCCCAAGTCTTGGTATCCATTTAATTGCATGATTAAATTTGACATTAGCCATTTTATTAGCCTTTGATAACATCCATTCATCAAGGTAATGACACCCAATCATTAGTTGGCTCAAATCATTACTCTAATGGCCAAATTTAAGAACCTTAATTAAACCATCCAATCACATTAAACCCATTATATATCATACCATAAAGAAATGAAAAAAGGGATTCTATCATCATCAAATTTTCGAAACATCTCACATACACACACACTCATTTTCGAAAGCTTCAAGGTTAGAGATGAGATGATTCGCACCACCTTGGTAATCCGGGATCCATTCTACCACGCTTTGTATATCCGACTGTAAGTGGGTTTTTGCTACAATTCCATTTCGTTTTCAAAACATTATTTATGATTTAAATTCTCAATTGAACATCAAACATGGGGATTATGTTTTTTAAAATCTAACGAGTATGTGACATGATCATGAATGAAAGGACTTTGCGGAGCAAAGTGCTATGTATGTATGAGTCACCACTTGATTCGGCGGGGCTAAGTGTTACATGATGCGGGCGTGCCACATGCATGAGAGTCACCTCTTGATCCTTAAGAGCAAAGTGCTATGCATACGGGAGCCACCTCTTGAATCCAATAAGTGGTTATGTGAATATGTGGAAGATATGTGTTTATGAGTAAGAAATGTGTTTATATGCCAAGATCTATGGATTTGATAACGAAATGTTTAAAAGATTTTTTCTATGAATATATGTATGTTTTCCTATGTTCAATCGGCCCCTACTTGCTGGGTGTTTTTCCCAAACACTCACCCCTTACCTCCCCTCTTAGACAAAGACGAAAAGAGAAGATCGAGGAAGAATAACAAGAACAATTTTGGAGATGATGATCCACGAAGAACCTTCAATTTATTAATTTTATTTACGCTTCCGCATCTTTGATTTAATCCGAGACAATTGTATTTTGTAATATCAATTGTAAAGACGATTATTATTTTCAAAGGAATAAATAGACTGATTTTTATCATAGCTTGGAGATGAGAGATTTGTTCCAACTTCAAAGATCACGAAGACCAACACCGCCATCCGCCTTCGTATAGCACATGGAAGCCCAAGAGATCGGTGGGTGACTAGTGTTCCAGAAAAATGACCAGCACATGGAAGTCCAGGAGATCAGTGGGTGACTGGTGTTCCAGATAAAAGACCGACAAAGGCTGTAATGCGTTCTATAATCCCATAAGGAATGGGCAGAATATATAACCAAAAGCACTCTATACCTTGAATAACTAAGCGAATCAGCTCAAGCTTCCTGGCATAAGATAGGGATCTGCTAGGCCAGGACTCAAGGTGCAAGATGAAAGAACTCATGAGCATGTCAAATTCAGGAGAGCATAACCTGTCAGCTGTAAGAGAGATACCCAAATAACGGAAAGGTAAAGAACCATTGGAGAAATTGATCACGTGTAGGATGATCAACTCCAGCTGTATAAATACATGACTTAAGATAATTAGCCTCAAGTCCTGCACATCTACCAAACTCAGACAGACAATAGGATTTGAATTAATGTTTGGAATCAACGCCGGTGTCACGCGCTACGGTTTCGGGGCGTGACACATTATATATATATATATATATATATATATATATTTATTTATTTATAATAATCTTGCTAACAGAAAAGTACCATTGTAACGACCTGTACGGGCAACATGTGACGACTCTGAACTGCCACCGAGGATCAGGGTCTCAGAGGTAGGGACCACCGACAGATACTGTGTAATTTGTACGACGTGCAGCTTTTATGATCTTGTTAGTACCGGGGGATATTATTCTCGTACTTAGCTATACCAGGTCATCCTTTAATTGACTGCTTTACTAGTGTGGTCCACCTCTGCCATGGATCGGGCTCTTTCCCTAGGTAAGCCTATCTCGGGGACCACTCTAAGGGTCTCGGGGCTGTCCCAAGTGATCAAATTATCCGGCTACGTACGCAGCCCAACTCGATTACAATCCCGCTCAAGTTGACATTCCCAACCGCCTAGCTATGGCAATTAACATCTGTCCCAGCTGACATTCATATATTGGTGGGTTCGCGGTAGTCCCCTGTTCTGGGATGAGCTCTTGCAGAAAGACATTGGTCGTCAAGCTGGGGTAATGACATAAGGTTGGATACGTGTCGGGTTGACGTGCGTCGGAATGTTTGAGCATTTTAGAGCACCAACGTGGGCTGTCACGCGATAGCTCAATGCTATTGGCAAGGGAAGCGATCGGGGGCTTTCTACCCTAGCTCGGCCCATTAAAGGTCTGGTCTGAAAAGTCACGAGGCCGAGCCCAAAATTACGAGATTGGGTCGGCTGAAATAATATACAGTTCGGGTCGAGTTCGTACTGGAGTCTTAGCAAGGGTATCAAGAACAATTAAACCATCATTTGGTTCATGATTCTAATCTATAGATTTAAATTGGCTAATCTATAGATTTAAATTGGAATGATAGAAAATGCAATAAATTTAAACAAAGTAACGTATTTTGGACTCGAGTTAAGGGTTTAAGCAACATAATACATATGTGTCGTGTGAAGTTCATGGATTTCGACCCTTTCAAGAGAACAAGTGGACGATCAAAGAAGACATGTTCGAAGTTATGTACATATACGCATTCCAAAGGGATTAACAATGATATTCTGATCGAAGAGAGCTCTTAGAGAATAATACGAACGTAAGCACCCACCCATCTTGATTCTTTCTATGGTTCAAATTGCCACCCCAATCCAGTTGAATATATAAAAGCCGTTGTTGTATTAGTATGTAAGCTAATCACCATAGGCTGGACCCACTTTGTATTGGGCTGAAATGACAATGAGCCATTTAGCTAGCGGCAACGAGTCAACCAACTGTCCATCCAAACAAATGCAAAATTGGTTTTTCCCAAAATATGCAACCTTCATTGCTTAAATTAAAAAAAAAAAAAAACTCATTAATCTCTTAATGGGAATTTGGAGCAATATCAGCACAGAGCATTGCGATTACTTAAGTCCCACGATAAAACTGAAAGCATAATGATAGGGGCGGGGCCAATAAGTAGGATTAAACCTTTGTGTTTCTACATGAATTTTTTAAAAAATTTCCTTCGTAGTTTTTCTTGAATCACTTGCTTTAAAAGGCTAATAATTCACTTCCGCCCTCGTAAGATTGGAAAAATCCCCTAGTTTCGGTCCATGATATTCAATAAATTTGAAATATGGACTTACAATGGTATAATAAAATATAAAGTAGAGCATTACAAATAAAATATTCCAAACAAGCTAACTCCAAAGGTCACCGCGCCATGAACAGCATTACAAATTGCCCCTGAGGAATCAGCTGGAGAATTAGTATCGGCAGCCGACGGACTACCAGTCACTGATTTCTTCTTCTCACTACCACCCGCCACCGGTGCCGGAGCAGGAGAAGGCAGAGCAAATATGCTCAATGGAAGAAGAAGCTTGTCCACCTGATACACCGCCAGCTGATTATCGGCATATACCGTGTTCCCCACTGTCGCATCATTGATCCCGGTGGAAATGTTAACTTGGTTGCCGTAAGTTGTGATGTTCAACGGGAACTCCCCGTTTCCGGTGTTTCCTGCCTGAGTTCTCAGTGGATTGCTCACAGTTTGGAACTGTGACATGGATAGGAAAGTGGGGAGGACATGAAACTGGAGCAATGCCACCTTTTCTTGATCGGTTAAAGTGTTGAGGGTGCCCTGTTTGAGGCTTGAAAAGGCGTTATCCGTGGGGGCGAATACGGTTAAACCTTGGTTGGAGTGGTCGAGTTGGGTATCGATTTGATCTCCTAGTTTTGTGACTTGTAGGAGACGGATGAATGTGGTGAACTGGCCTGCTTTTTCGAGGATTTGGGTTATGTTGGTTGGACCGGAGGGAGCGGTGGAAGGTGGCTGAGCTATCGTTCTGGTGCATTGGAGTAGTAGTAAAAAAAATGGGAGAGAGTTCAAAGGGTTCTTCTGGTCCATTTTTGTCTGTAGGATGAAGAAAATTGAAAGATGGTGTGTGTATATGAAGAGAAGGGAGTCTCGGTTTTATGGGAATGGGAATTGTTAGGTGCAGTGGCCTTTTAGTTGGCAATTTTTAGTTTCAAAAATGAGATGAATCATACCCTACACAGTTGGTGAGAGGTTGCAGTAATAGTTACAGTTGAAATTATTAGCAACTATTATGTTTTATTGCATTGGTCCATTGAATATAATTTGAATTTAACCAGTTTTTATACAAATGCAAAGCTTATTATTATTATTTTTTTGAGTCGTGAGGGACAAATTTATTGTTTTTACTCGAACCTAATTTTCGTCCAAAGTGGACGCAGGTGACAAACCAATTGGCCTATCAGTGTTCTCTAAATCTTATTGGTTAAAGTATGCTAATTCTGCATGTATCTACATTTTTGAGATCCCAAGCATCCCATATATCTTACTTTCATCGACGAGTAATATCGATTGGTAGTTCGATCTCCAACTTATATTTTGAAATATTAATGTATATCATATAATTTGAAAACGTCTCATTTGAAATAATATTGATTATTATTTAGCTCAATTTTATCAGTCCCAACACACAGGGAGACAGAGCAGACATATGGATTGCTTAGAATTGCAGGAAATAGAGGAAATTAGTAGGGCTGAGGAATGAAAGATTAATATGCATGATAGTCTTTTCCTTTACTTGTACAGATACTATTTTCAAGTGTAATTTGCTTGAGGCAGGCTTAAGAATCAAGTTTCCCTCAATAATTATGCCTGCATACAACTACATTGTTGTCTGATGTTAATGTGGTTCCTTTATCGTCCAACCCTCAAAATGAAATAAAAGACAAAGGCCAAACTTCGGTGCACGAAACTCCCGCTATGCGCGCGGTCCGGAAGGGGTTGAGGCTACTTTGAGCCTAACGTATATAGTCTTCCCCTGCAATGCAAGAGGTTGTTTCGCGACTCGAACCCGTGACTTCCAATGTCACGTGACACTAACTTTAACCGTTGTGGTGAGGTTCACCTTTAAACCTCAAAATGAAATCAATCACTAAACAAATGACAGCATATGAATATTAAGCCTGAACCAATTCCAATCAAAATATTGATAGTGAAGTCCAACCATTAAACAACTTATCACACCTCCAATACGATTTGACATTCTACTTTCATTAAGAATCTAACATTAAAATAACTTAATTATAAGCAATTGTTTTATAGGTAAATCCCATGTTCAACAAGTCATCCGTACACCAACCAGTTGCAAAGAAAGCCTAATGGAGAAGGTAGATGGAACAAAAATACAGACCTAGAATTGTTGATGGTGATAAATTACACAAAGAGATTAGTCTCCAAAGGGTATACATTGTATCAGTGTACAGAATCAAATGGTCTATACAGCAAGCATAGGTAAGAACAGAATATGGAGCCTGCCTATTATTGAAAAAGAAGAAATATTTTTTTAAGAATATGCATGTGTATTAAAATTCGGGAACGGTCCTGCGACCATGTCAAGCATAGAACCAACACTGCAGGAAGGTGGAACACTCAGTTAGATCCTACAAAACAAGTATCTGATTCTGCTATCCTGATTCAGAACGAGTTACTTCTCCGACTCCGAAATATGTGCTAAAGCGTCCTCGGCCTTCACCTTCTCGGGAATGAAATCTAATTGCAGATAGTTTCAAGATATGCAAATGAATCAAGAAGGATTGGGCACCGATTAAAGATGAATATAAAATTGTAAGAGTTTATTTATACTATATTATAATGTGTGAGCACCTTAAATTAACCACTTTGGTATGACCATTGTGAAATTCCAAAAACACCCTTTATTTGCTTTAGTAATAGTGAGACCATGAGATAGAGGGATAGAAGAGCACCTATTAACTTCCAACTTAACTTCCAAGTTTTCACCAGTTTTTTTCCTTTCGAAAATATGTGTGACAGTTTTTTCTCCTCGCCATAAAATATCATATTTAAATCAGATATTTCAAATATAAAAATTTAGTATACATATATAATCTATAAAATTTAAAATTTCACGTCGGCCGCTAGTAATAAATAAAGCGAAAGCAGCATACCAGAGATAAAGTCAAATCTCTTTCGTTTAGAAACAACAGAGGCTGCAAAAATTATACAGAAAAAACAAAATCAATAAACTGTAGATTAAAGTGAAATTTTGTTACTTTAGATAAATAAACTAAAAGATGCTATCTATACCACTAAAAAATGCTTCGATAACTTTACTAGATCTTATTTGAAATTTTGTGCAGAAAACGCAAGTAAACATGTTTATGTAGGAGATTTCCTAAAACCCAGATAAAGAAAGTTGCAGTTTCTTTCGTATGTTCCATATGCATTAGACTTTCTCATATGGTGATATAGCATCATATGATTAGTGGCATTTCTAGAACATGTGACCAAGCAATAAAGTATCACTCTAAAATGGTATTAACAGTCATTTTCTGTATGATCTTCAGAAACAACATTTCAATCTTGAATCTCAATCATTTAAATCATCAATACTAAATCTTGAATTTTGCCATAAAAAAGAGTTGAAATTCAAATGCAACGATGAACATCATCCGCAACTTTCAGTTTAACACACCCATAGCATGCATTGCTTGAAAATATATCCAACAAAACTATAGAGAGAAGCATTACATAAATGGTTGTACGCAATACTACTTTTACGATCGAGAAATGCACAAGTATAAGCCTCCCTGCTGAGCAGTTCAAGAAACTTCTCCTGCAGTTGAAGAGTAAAATGCATCATAAAAAAGAGGCTCAAAGATTTCAAAAACACATCCAACTAGAAGCTCTAAGTTCTCCTACAATTACAAATTATTACCAAATGGTCAATAAGTACTGAAGACTGTCAACAAAATATTGTAATCAGAATAAAACAAATTAAGTACCATCAAACGTACTCCATCACGCTAATAGACACAAAACTCAATTAAGTAGAATAACAGTACCAAAAATCAGATGAGAGATTTCAAGGATAATAGAATGAAGAAATTTAACTGAAAATAGCAACAAAAAAACAATACGACACAGATATTTCTGCATCATTCCAAGTTCATTTGGGGAAGCATGTTTCATTATTTCTCTATCCCTAGATCCTTGGGGTACGAAGCATAAATTTAAACAAATATCCTTTTCAAGTCTCCATATATTTTATCCATATTGAACTCATATCAACATACCAAATAAAAATTCAAATTATCTTCGCTAATAAATAGTGAAAAAATAAATAAATTCAAAAAAGAGATTCCCTTAAATTCATCTGATCTGTTAAAACATTAACACTTGTGAACACCTATCCAGGAAGAGTTTCAGATGCAAGGTAGTGGCATAGTCGATGCATATAGAGCTCGATGGTAAAAATCTGTATTGCACGAAATACACAAAATAGAAACATCGAACAAAAACAGGATTCCTAAAATCTTCTTGATCTACAACTGAACCTAGATAAAGCACACATTAGCCATAGTCTTGACTCTCAAATGGCAGAAAAACTACTAACTCTCACACGAGAACGCATCTATACAAATATGCTACTCATAAGACTATTCAAATAACTACATTACGAATTTACGATGCGAGATGTGTGGTGCCAAAAACATTTTGACATAAATAAATGTAAATAATATAAGAAAGAATTCACCAACAAATTACAAAACAACTGAAGCCCACACTACAACTATTAATTTGCAAATAATATCATGATAACTTCTTACAAAAGGATTCCTTTGTGCCCAGTTGCTAGTTAATAGAAAGCACTATTTGCTTTCTCCTCATAACTCTACATATATCGGTTCTCTATTCAGCAAACACACTTTGACAGAGCAGCCATTCATGAAGACTCTATCAAATGCACCTAAAAAATCAACTTTACACAAATTTTCGTACCAAACATCAAGAAAAAAAGCGATTAAAACCTTATAAACAGAGATCGGAATTGATTAAAGACATACTGAAGCTTTATTGATGACGAAAACCGCCTCCTGCGAGAGTCGAACATTCGAAATCTCGCTCCTAATAATCCGACTGACCCGATTCATTGGAAACTTATACAAAGAATTCCCAATCTTCTCTTCCGCCTCTACTTTTTCCTTTTTCCTTTTCTTTTTCCCCTGATTTTTCACTTCCTCCTTTCGAGCTTTTTTCATATAGCCATTGATCTTTTCAAGAACTTCTTCCTCATCTTCTTCAGAAGGGATTCTTCCATTCTCTTGGACCCCTCCCTCTTCCACATCTTCACTTGATTCCGCGGCGCCATACTTTTCAGTTTCCGTGCTCGATGATGGCAATACAAGAACCTTAGGCTCTTCTTCCTTGATATGGTCATTCAATGTTTTACTCCTGATTTTGCTTTTAGATTGATTAGTGGTTGCAATGGCGCCGGAACTTTTTCCTTTGTGAAGGTTTCGGCTTTCTGGTGCCGACGTCTTCGCCATTCTTCACCACCACTAGTCCACTATCAATTTAGGGCCGAGGTATTGTTCATATAATTCATATTACTATTTTGTTATAAAGGGCAAAATTAGAGCAGGACCGGCACCGGCAGGTATAAGTTATTTACTTAAATAACCTATATTTAATAAACAATTATAAAAATAACTTGAAAAATTAACAAATTTAAAAATTAACCTTAACCGCCAACTGAGTTGGCGTGTCCAATATGTGACGCCAACTGAGTTGGCGTGACCATATAAAATATTGGTCACGCCAACTCAGTTCGCCAACTCAGTTGGCGTGACCAACGCATAATAATAGTCACGTCAGTTGGCGTGACCTTTGTTTTTATACAGTTACGCCAACTGGGTTGGCATGACATTATTATAATAGTTCCGCCAACTCAGTTGGCGGAACTATTTGTGCTATAAATAAAGGCCTCCGCCTCTCATTTCTCCCACACAGAATACTCGAGTTTCTTTTAATATTTATGTTATATAATAAAATTTTGATTATGCTCTGTAGTTGCAGCTTTAGCTGATCTTCTACATCAGAAAAGATTTTATTAGCTACTAGTAATATTTAATTATCTATAGTTATCAAAATATGTCTATTCAAGTTTTATTTTATTGGGGGGGTAATATTATACAAGATTCTGAGTTCGTCCGATATTATCGTGGTCCATCAAGAGGTACAACGATACGGCGTACAATTAATTTTCTACAATTATTAGATAAAGTATATGATATCACTGGGTTCGATCGCAACCAGTTTCTTTTGAAATTATATGCTAGGCATATGTTCAAAGATTTTTCGGGGTTACGTCAGACTATTTTACCCATAGATGATGATTACAATTTAGCATGGCTACTTGATTCAGAACAGGGTCATAGTTGCTTGGAATTTTATATACAAGCAGAACCAAGGAATTATGATTATATTCCATAAATGCCAATGAGTGGCAGTTTTTCAGAAGGATTGACGACATATGTTATTCAGGAGACGTCTGTTGCTCGACATCAAGCTGAAGGTTCATATAGTGGTAGAGACCGAGATGATCATCCAGTAGATGTTGATAATGTTGCCGATGAGCCACGAGCAGACAGTTTTGCTGATTTTGGTGATCAAATTAATTCTGATCCAGAGGGGATTCCATCTGATGATGAGACTGATGCTGATGATGATGAAGTTGATATTGGTGTGATGGCAGAAGCAGTTGAAAACCAAGAGGAGGGAGCACCAATGAGACGAGAAGTGTCAGTTACAACCATGACAAGATCATACTCTTTATCCAACAATCTCATTCTTTTCCATGACACATCCAGAAGTTTTTGGAGATTCGATTGACAATCCAACAGGCCGTTGGGGGAGTTTCTATGATTACTCCAAAGGTGAAATTCATCGCAACATGGTCTTCAAAGATAAATTTCATCTGCAGGCAGCTATGAAGGATTATTCAGTACGTGTTGCAAAACGTGAGTACCACGTTGTTAAGAGTACAAAAACATTGTGGAAAGTAATATGCAAACACGGTACAGAGGATATACCTTGCAGATGGTACCTGCGTGCATGTTTGGATAAAAAAGTTGGGTTATTCAAAATAACCAAATATGATGGTCCTCACACTTGTCTGCTGAGTGAGCTGTCGCTTGATCATTCGAACTTGGATAAGAATATGATTGCTAGCTTGTTATTGGGAATCGTTCGTCGTGATCCAACTTATGAAATCAAATATGTGATTCAAACAGTGAAAGATAAGTATGGATTTGAAATATCATATGCAAAAGGCTGGCATAGTTTGAAACGTGCAGTACGGAACGTGTATGGAACCTGGGAGAGCTCGGTCAATAAATTACCTTTCTATATGGGAGTTTTGCAAAAATGGAATCCAGGCACAGTCGTGGAGTGGGATCATCTTGATAATGCAAGACCAAGAGAAAAAACTTTGAGTTATGTTTTCTGGGCCTTCCAACCGTGTATAGATGGTTTCCGGCACTATCGTCAAGTTATTACAGTGGATGGCACACATCTGTATATAAAATATCAGCATAAGATGTTGATTGATGTCTCCATGGACGCGAATAATCAAGTGTTACCGCTGGCATTTTCAATTGTCGATGAAGAGAACTTTTTGTCATGGAAATGGTTCTTGGAGATGGTTAGCAAACACATTATTGGAGAATCTGGCGGCGTGTGTTTGATTTCTGATCGACATCCGGGCCTTATTGCAGCAGCCTAATGTATCCCCGACTTCAAACCCCCCTGTGGAGTGCATCGATTTTGTTTGAGACATCTTTGCTCAAATTTTAATAGTCGTTTCAAAAACGTGCACTTAAAAGACTTGTGTTGGAAAGCTGGATCAGAAAATCAACTGATAAAATTTGAGCGTACGATGGAAGAGATCAAAACCATTGAACCAAGGGCTTTTGATTACCTGAATCGGATTGATAAGTCTCAGTGGACACTTGCTCATGATGAAGGATGGCGTTGTGGTATCCTAACAACAAATATGTCGGAGTGCATAAATAGAGTAATAAAGGTGCACGTCGCCTTCCAATCACTGCCATTGTACAATTAACATTCGATCGTTGTGTGCTTTATTTTTTCGAGCGAGTGAAAAAGCGGATAGAATGATCCAAAATAATCAAGAATGGCCGGATTATGCTTTTGAAAAATATGCTCGGGCTGATCTTCACTCCATTCATCATGAAGTTCAGATGTTTGATCGAAGGCATCTAACAGCCTCAGTTATCACAAGGATGCAAGTTGGACGTGTGGGTAATACTCATGTTGTGAAGCTCAAATCAAGGAATGTTCTTACTTTACATGTCCACCTATGTACTCATAATCATCATAAAAAAACATAAATTATATAACAAAATATTAAATATAATATTATACATTGCAACATAATTTGTAATACATCACCTTGCACCATATGGAGCAACAGGTAAGTAATTGTCCTCGTCGCTTGGTATTGGCCCAATATCAATTCTCGGGCGTCCTAGTTGAGGAGCTAAACTTTCGAGCCGGGATCATGCCCAAATCTAAAACATTAACATGAAGAATATAAATTAAATATGCAAGATATACTTTTTCAGTATTTTAAAATAAAGGTAACGATTACCTGTAGGAGTTGTAATGCACCACATATTACTTTTTTCCCTCTCTCCGCTGAAGTGCACAACTCACGATATAAGAATGCAAGCACAGCACTACCCCAGCTAAAATTACCAACAGAACTGATATCTTCTAATTTCTGTATGTATAATAATTTTACAGTATTGCCGGAGCTATCAGGGCACATAATCCCACCTATCATTAATAATGCACAACCTCGTGCATATTTAGCAACCTCATCCGCCGTACTATGCAAATGGAGGCGATTAATCAGTAAATGATGACTCAACGCAGACATTAACAAACATGCACCTTTAAAGTGACCCGGATCTGGTGTAAATCCCAAATGACGATCACAATAGTCTTGCCACTCGGGTATTGTCTTATCAAAATTGGTATCTGACACTGCAAGACATTTATTGGCAGACCCCAATAACTGCAATGTCTTGCAGTGTAATAGTCGCCTCTCCAGATCTAAGATGGAATGTGTGCGTTTCACGACGACATCTCTCTACTAACGCCGTGATTAGATGAGGGTCAATGGTAATCTTATTACACCTATATACACCATAAAACCCAAACTCATATAACATACTTACAACACATATGTCTAATGGGCAAAGATCCCAAAAATAGCCACCCGGATTTCTCACACGCAAGGGCCGATCAATATCACCTGCCCATACATCTTCAGAACGATGACATGACTGCAATGACAACAGATGATCATCGATTGGTCCTGGTACGGTCATCGGATCCATCCTATTATATGAAACAAAAAATATATTAGTACATAGACAACATAAAGTAAACAAAATAATTTAAAACTGATAAAACATGACGAAACATAGCAGTCACCGCCGACAACCACCGGCCATCAGCAACCGGCGACGGCGGCGACGGCGGCGAAGGCGGACGGCGACGGCAGCGAAGGCGGACGGCGACGGCAGCGGCGGCGGCGGACGGCGGCGACAAACTGCGTAGAAATTAATACACGGCGACAGGATTTTTACCTCTAAATTCTGAAACTATGAAGTGACTGGAAGCAAAATGAGAAAAAAACGATTGTAACTTGGAGGTGTTGCCGAGGAAGAAATTTAGACTGTAGTAAGTTGGAGGTTGCCGAAGAAGAAAGGGGGCGGGCAAAATTTATAACACCAAGTCACGCCAACTCAGTTGGCGTGACCATTAATTGGTCACGCCAACTGAGTTGGCGTGACACGTGATATTAATTGGTCACGCCAACTCGGTTGGCGTGACCAATTATTCAAGCCAACTGGGTAAAGCTGGAACCAGTTGGCGTGAAATAATGGTCACGCCAACTGGGTTGGCGTGACCATTATTTTACAATGGTCACGCCAACTCAGTTGGCGTGACCAATATTTATTATGGTCAAGCCAACTCAGTTGGCGTGACACATTGAACACGCCAACTGAGTTGGCAGCTAAGGTTAGTTTTTAAATTTGTTAAATTTTGAGGTTATTTTGTTATTTGTTTATTTAATTAAGGTTATTTAAATAAATAACCCCAAAATTAGGGTATGAGAATTTTTTTAGGCCATATCAATAAAAAAAAATTATTTTCAACTAGGTCCATTTTAAATAATAACCAAAAAAAATCCTAGACCTTTCTTCTTAATAGT
The DNA here is from genome assembly GCA_907163345.1 of Haberlea rhodopensis. NCBI lineage: Eukaryota > Viridiplantae > Streptophyta > Magnoliopsida > Lamiales > Gesneriaceae > Haberlea > Haberlea rhodopensis. Next base: position 13,574,868 of record CAJQUN010000005.1, on the reverse strand, counting down.
GTCTGCCTCTTCTCTTTTGTTCGTTCTTCAAGTTGTGGAGTCAACATGAATTCATCTGTCAATTATTTTGAAAACTAAAGTTCCAAGCACTAATTCATGTTCGAAAATGATGTCGGAACTCATGGCTGTGATTTTTCTTTGCAACAAAATCTGGTTTAGGAGGCATACGAGAGCCTTGAATATATAGGTTATTGTCTGTGATTTTTCTTCATTTTTTCCGGATATCTTCTTGAGGGAGAAGCATTATTCCAGGAAAAAATAGTAGGAACATGTGACAGTGGGATTTAAATTTAAGTTTAACATTTTAATTGTGCATTGACTTTGAACCGCAACAAAAGCAAGAAAGGTGTTTGAAAAATGTTCGAATGAAATTATCAAGTATTTAAATCAACCTGCAAAATATATATCTTATATAACAGTAGGCAATTTTAAAAAAAAAAATTAAAAATAATAGTTTTGTTGTGACTTTTGCTTTTTGACTTGTAAAAACAAGATGTCACGAACCAAAAGTTATAAATGAAGCTTGATATGTAGGGAGGCTTAATTAGTCGGTGCATGTAATATATATACACCACATGAGTCTATCGATGCATATAATTTACATGCACCAATAGACTATCTTTTTTGTTAAAGATAGTACCTAAGTAGGAAAGGGGAGACATTCCAAGATACAGCCGTGGGAGCTCGACATAGTTTATAAGATCTTAAGGAAGGCATGTACCACTACGGTGCATGTAATTTACAACTACCAATAACCTCAAGCGGTGCATGTAATTTACATACACTGAAACCCTCTTATTGTTTTCTTTTTTTTGGTTAGAAAGTGATTGGATATGTTATTTATCTATTATGAAAATAATTGAATTCTCTCCGTGATTGGAACTCTTAAATCAAATACAACTCTATGTCAATTCATGGCAAACGCGGGTTACAACCCGACAACACTCATTTATCATATCCTCACCCACCCACGATATAATTTCCCCTTACTCACTATTCATAATCTTGCACACAATCTAAGTTTATAGCTTATTCTTGTGAAGGAGCTACAGTTATGTCTTTAATCAAAAACATAATATATCGGTGCATGTTATTTAAATGCACCGATATACTCATGCGGTACATATAATTTATATGCACTCATAGACTATGTTTTTTGGTTAAAGACAATACTTGGGTTTATCGATGCATGCAATTTACTTACACCGAAAGACTCAGGCGGTGCATGTAAAATATATGGACATATTTACATGCACCACTAGGTAGTTCCTAGCAGTATATCAGTGGGACGTAACACCAACTTATTTTCTCAAATCAAAGTTGAAGAATTAACAATCTTAAACAAGAAAGCAATGGCATGATGTCTGAAATTTCCAATTTATATCTTTCATATTGGAAATTACATCATGAGCCTCCTATCTGACATTACAGAAAGATCAATTGACATTTTAATATGAGCCAAAATCTTAAAACTGGCGTAATAGGAAGGTACGAAAAGCCTCTTGAAATCGACATTTTTTTTTTTAGAATTCGTGTTGGATTTTTGATACTGTCCATCCGATCAGAAACCAAAGTTTAAGAAATAGCAATCTGAAATTTGCTATAAAAAATTTCTTTAATTAAATAAAATTTTAACAAACAGATAATGTGCACCATAATAAAAATTCAATTAACATTGAAGCACAAAAATCCTATAAAAGCAACAAAAAAGACGTCACAAAATTGTCAATGGAGAAGAAGGGAAGTTGTCGTGTTGCGTGAAATGCTTATCAAGGAGAAAATCAGACGACCCTAGGTTGAAGATTAAGTCACCGTTCGATGTTAACTGTTAGCAATTGTTGGTGGAATCTCTGGTTCTCAGAATACATACAAGGGCTGCTACTAAACAAATGTATTTTAATATGCAAATGGACTAATTAAATTAAGATATAATAAAATTAACTTACAAGTAGATACACAAGAATTAATTCTAACTCCCACATGAGGAAAAAAAAAAGTGAAAGGTCCCGAGACGAAAAATAATCATATGTGCCCACTGTACAATTCTAACATCAGAAAATGAAATAATCGAGAATCTCGAGTAACTGGCCGAGCCGCTAAAGTAGCTAAAGTGATGATGAATCCCGTGGTCAAAGGACGGCGAATATCATGTAGTAAAGATAGAGAACAAATTGGACTGAGCGAGGAGAGGTTCTTATTAGAAAGAAAGCATTGGTACCGTACTGGCTTGGCTTCGCTATCGCTCCTATGTAGTGGTCGGCCTTCTAGAAGCTTTTCCAGACTTTAAAATCGAGGGTGAGGGCTTTTATTCGGCTTTACCAAAATCCACATGCATCGGTAAACTTGACCCAAACTCCACATGCAATGTAAGAACTAACATCAAAATCCAATTTGGGTCATTCGAATTAAAAGCTGGAAAGAAGGTTACCCTACTCCTTGTGCAAAATCCGACGCTTTTATGCACTTTTCCGGCGACTCCGACGGCGAGACTGGCGGAGACCAGAGGGGGAAACTTCGGTCATGTTGAGGGGAAGAGCTTCAACGCATGGATTTCAACAAATCCATGGTCGAATCGAAGGAATTGGGCAAAAATGCGAAGAACCCTAGTTTTAGAACTTTTCTGTGTCGGTTGAGTAATAGGTTTAGCCATTTTTCAAAAATAGAACCTTTCGATAAATCAACATTTTGAATCCCGCTAAATCACAAAACATGGGACCTCATGAACATTGGTAGGTCTTAGCTAGTTTAATCACTACTTCGACCTTGGTTGAAATAACAGAAATGCTATGTCAATGACGTGGCTCAAGAGTATCACTTCTATCATCCGAAATTTCGTTTAGATAGCTTGGCAAGTAGAATAATTTCTTAATAGGAAATAGAGAGATTGACAGGGTTTGCAGGAGGACAAGATTCTAATGCTTTTGGTGACGCATTTAGAGATAACTGAGCTCCGTGATGAGCGAGCTCATGTTTATGCATTGTTTTCTTTTCCCAGTAGTATTACTGTACTTTTAAGAAAATAAACTTTACCGGGGTACGCCATTTGACATTTGAAATAAATCTTCCGTTGTTTTACGCAAATTAATCATTGTGTGATACTAAAACACCACATTAGGAACGAGCCTTCACATTATGGGTCAATATTTAGAAGTTGCATTTGATACAATGCACTACTTGAACACTTAGTGTCATTTGGAATTTACATGACCAGATTAATAGATTCCGGGGTTGATTTGCGGAGTACTCGGTAGATTAGCTTGGGTTCTGAGGTACGGAGAAATGAGTTTTATCATGACGTCTGACGTGTAATGATGCAATTGTATGATTTTACATGTCATTAATTGATTTATATGATTTAATTGTCACTATGTGATTCTTATGTGACTGTATGACATGTTGAGATACATTGTAATACATGATATGTGAATTACATGATATATATTGATTTTCACATGAGATTGCATGACATATTGAGTTGCATATGTCATATGATGCATAGATGATTCGTGGGCATATCATATTGATCTATCCATTTATTTGATATCCTTGATGATGACTGAGTTGATTTACTCTGAGTGACGGGGACGACGGGCATGGCGATGACAGGCAGTGTAGGTAGCGACTGTAGTCACGCGCGTTGCTACCGGACCTAGACACGAGGGATGACGAGCACAACACATGATGATTCTCCTAGCGCAAAGTGTGTGTGTTGTCACCCTCTGCTCGAGCTGATATTGATTGTTGATGCCTTCATTTGGACTCCGATATTGGTATCTTGAGATTCGATTCTTTATACACATTCATACATCACATTCTTACATGGTATGCATTGCATGATACTTTGTCATTCTTGACGCGATTCTATTTATTTCTCGTACTGGGTTCTGACCCCCGTAGTGGGGGTTGTCATGTCTTTTGTTGTTCGGGCATGACAGGTCTTACAGGTAGACAGATGTTGGATGCTCGTGAGGAAGTATCTTAGAATACTTAAGCTCGGTTTTGGTATGTTGAGTCTGAGTCCCAGTAGTTGTTAGAGTACTGTTTAATTACATTTTAAATTACCGGGGTATGCCCCAAGTATCTGTATTTAAGTAGTCTATTACTGGTTGGTTATATACTTGCTTATGTGATGAGCAACATGTTGAATTGAGAAACTGAAATTACATATTTTCAGTATCATTATATATGTATCACCTAAAAGCGAAAAACTTTTAGGGTCATTTGTCAAGACATTTGAAATAAATCTTACGATGTTTACGAAAATTAATTATTATGTGTTAATTAAACACTACATTAGGATCGGGCCCTCACATAAGGTTATCTTTGCAGGAAGCAAAATAAAATTCTTGCATCGCGCTATGCGCTAGCACTTGTTGAGGAGGAGTGTGTGATTTGGTTTCTTTGCTCTTTCCTTAGATTTAGATAGAGAGCTTCGAAGCCAATCCGATTATGTCTGCTAAAACAAAACAAAAAGAAGAAATAGCGGATGATGAAAGAATTCAATTATATTACCTGTTGAAAAAAAAGGTTTCACCGGATCCTCTGAATGAATCCGAGACGGGAATGAATTTCCACCAAAGTCTGAAGCTGGCTGAAGGCAAGCGAGAACAACTCTTTTTCGCTGAGTCCTGACCCTCCTCTTCACCCTGCCCTGCAGTAACAGAATCCTAACTGGAAGAAAGAATTCGTCCGTGCTTCTATTTCTATAGAGTGAAAGACTGACTTCCATACATAAGACTTCGCAGTCCTACCAGCTCAGCTTGCATTTCCAATGTACCTACCCACTTCATTAGGTTACGGGGTTCGAAGAGCTTGACAAGACTAAAAAAGGGTACGCCCCTCCTCTACCTCATGGGCGGCATATCTCGGATCTGGTAGAAGGCTTTCTAGAAAATGCCCCACTGTAAGGGACAAATTCTCTTCTGTCCCAAATCCATACGGATTTGGCCGCCCATTAAAACCTAGGACTGATACCATGTTAAGAATACATGTGGTTCCAACTCAAAACCAGTTAACAATGAGTGAAGTAGTTCATGTATCTTATAAAGATCTCACAAAGCTTGTAGTTTCCTAATGTGGGACAAGTCTCAACAAAGATCCGACCCAACATGAGAAAGGTGCTCAAATAAAAATGAACTAAATATTTTTTTAAAAATCTCACTTTTGTGTTTCAAGTTCACCGAGAGTTTTTCTGATTAAAATATAAACTGACTGCTATGCAGGGAGTGGAAAAGGCAGTAACAACAACAAAATGTCCCTCAAGCCTCGAAACAACATAATAGATCTCTTGAGTTTGACATTGGGGCTAAAGGTCTCAAACTTTCTAAGCATTTATTTGTCAATATCAATGAGTTAGATTTATCTTCCTATAGTATGGTATGTCTAATCCAGAACTATGAAGCTTTCTTTGATTTAGCGGGAGCCGGAATTACTGGTCCAGTGCACTTGAAAGGTTCAAGTAATGGCTCAACCACTGATCTTTCCTTAGAATCTTGGACATATCAGGTTGTGGACTTAAACTTTACATTGTATTCGATGAAGTTAAAAGGAATTATGCTATCACAGTGCAATTTTCTTACTTCGAAAGATGCTAAACAGATCGGTTTGAAAGGGGAAGAATCAGGCCTGTCTCAAGGAGGTTCACCACTTTGGTACTAGAGAAACGGGACATAAATGTTCAAAAGTTTAAGAACATTACCCCAATCCCATTAGATATGTTTGTTGGATAATAGCTGACTTTTCTAGAATGTTTGGCCGATGGCTTTCCCGCACGTTGCCCTATTATTCATTTGCAGATTTGGATTCAGTCGACAATGGAGGCATACAAGTTGTGATTGTTGATCTTCACATATGGTTTTTTCAGCACCTATATATACCATTGGCGGGCACATGATTTTTGGGAATATGGGTAAAATATTTTAAAATAAAAATTTTGGGGTAAGTAGGGCCCTTGCCCCTTAATACCTCCGCGCCTATTATAAACCCATCAACACATTCTCACATCTCATCCGTCACCTGGTTATCTCTATGCTTTTAAGCTTCTGTTTCTGTATCTGTGAGATGTAAGGTAATCCGAGAGTTAATATATGTTGTCTAAAATATCAATAAATTTGTGTTTGCTCCCGTGGGCGCAGGCGATTGTCGAAAAACATAAATATAACCACTTACAAAGCAAGAATATAAAACCGACCCTTTCTCTCCAGTGTCCCTCCCCTAATCAAGTCACGTCAGAGCTCCAATTCTTGACCTTCGGAAATCCTCATGGAGCATTCAGTAGTTTCACACATGGTCGATGCAGGAGCAGACGTGCTAGGCGTATTGTCCTTAGGGTTGGTTATTTTCGAGAATATTTCGTCATATACATTCATTAGAATAGAGTTGTCTTTTTCTCACTTGGGATTACAAATTTTCCCCCAGGCTTGTATGGGGAAGGAAAAATGCAGTTTTGAGATCTTCGTGAATACTTTTGGTGACCCTTGTGCAAACGTTATAAAGAGATCAGTTGTAGAAACTTCCTGTAGTTGAGTAGCATCTCGTGTTTTAGTAGGATTAATCAAAGCATTTTAGCAGTAGCTTTTTCCCACTTACAATGTTAGTCCATACATGAGACAGTTACATATATTGACCCTGTGAGCTGTTTCGAGGAACTACTTAGTGTGTGCTTGCAAATACTTATCAAAAGTGCTTATATGCTTGATTTCCTTGCTTTTGCTATATTGCTTCTCTAAAAATGAGGTAGAATCAGATAAGCTAGTCATGAGATGCTTCTGGCCGCTTTAAGTTGAGTGTTGACAATTTCGTAATTAATTGAAGTTCATTAAGCTATTATTTTTATTTTAATATCAAACACTCAATACTTAATATTTTTGCTTAAAAATAATTTTTTCTAACTTGAAGCAAAAACAATATAAAAGTATTTTGAATAAAAAATTGTAATATGTTTATGTAAGATTATGACGAGAAAAATGTTGTCAGTTCTTTTTATTTATTAATTAATTTGGGTATGTTTACCTTTTATTGGGTTTTTTAACAAATTAATCGGAAAAAAAAAAATTTAACAAAATATCCGAATTTTAAAATCATTTTTAAAATGACCCAAAACGCCATCTCAGATGGCGCCTTCAGGTAAAGGCGCCATCTGAGATGGCGGCTTTGTTTATCTGAAAAAAATAATTGAAGGCGCCATCTTGGATGGCGCCTTCAGATAAAAAAATAATTTTTTTATGAAGGCGCCATCCAAGATGGCGCCTTCAATATAAAAATAAATCGCCGACCCTCTTCTTCTTCCTCACTTCTCATCGGCTTTTCTGAAATTCTTCTCATTCTCATCTTAGATCTTTGCATATTCTTGTGCAAAAATTAATAAATCATCGTGATTTATCATTTCTGGAGCTTGCTTGTTCAACATTTTTGAATTTCAGGTAACATTACAAGTTTGAATCGAAATTTTTGAAAGTTGTAAAATTTGAAATATGTTGTTGGTTGTTTTTAAATTTTGTTGTTTGGTAGTTTTTATTGAGAAATTAGTTATAGTTTCGAGATAATGGCAAACCGTCGGATGATTTACAAATTTTTATTTTTTGCCGTAATTTTGTACTCCGGCACGGCTGGGCGGCACGGCGTCGGCGGTGTCGGCGGCGCTCCGGCCCAGGCGGCCGTGTTGTCACCGGTAGGGGCGGGTGGTGGTTGCCATGTTGATATTTTGTTATATTGATATTTATTGTGTAATATTTCAGGATGGATTTACAAAGAGGACCAGGACCGATTGACAGTCATCTGCTATCATTGCAGTCAGGTCATCGATCTGAAGCTGTTTGGGCAGGTGATATTGATTCTACACTTCGAGGCAGAAACCCTGATAAGTATTTTTGGGATCTTTGCCCCCTCGATACTCGTGTTGCGAGTTTGTTGGACAGTTTTGGTTTTTATGGTGTTTATAGATCTGGTAGAATTACACTTGACTTTCACCTCATCACGGCTTTAGCTGAGAGATGGCGCCGTGAAACACATACTTTCCATCTTAGATCCGGAGAGGCGACCATCACACTGCAAGACATTGCATTTATATGGGCATTGCCAGTAGATGGTAACGTAGTATCCGGTATTGATTATGATAGGAGTATACCTGACTGGCAAGCATATTGTCATGTGCTTTTGGGATTTATACCGGATACTGCACACTTTAAAGGTGCAAAGTTATTTTTATCTGCAATAAACAATCATTTGGTGAATAATGCTCTTACTGAGCACAGTACGGAAGAAGATGTAGTCCGTTATACTCGGGGCTGCGTGTTATTGATGTTTGGTGGAATTTTGTTTCCTGATTCGTCCGGCAATACTGTAAAGTTATTATATTTACATATGATAGAGAATATTCATTTAGTTGGTAATTATAGTTGGGGGAGTGCCGTATTGGCATATTTGTACCGTGAGTTATGCACTTCCTCGATGAGAGGGAAAAAAGTGATCGGTGGTGCATTACAGGTCGTACAGGTAAACTTTACATTAACACTTTTCAAATGTTTGAAATATTATTGTCGTCATAATAACTGATATTATTCCTGATAATATTTTAGATTTGGGCATGGTCAAGATTACCTGGTTTAACTCCTCAACTGGGTGATGCTAGATTCGACACTGGCCCAATAATTATCAATGACGAGAATATCTTACCTGCTGCTCCATATGGTGCAAGGTAATAATGTTTTTATGTTTTGTGCTATTTTATATGTTTAAATATATTTATAGATTTTGTAATTGTGTTTTTTTCAGGTGGACATGCCATTTAAGGTTCACGGAAACAGGGAGGCATTCTGTACGTATCATTAGGCACATTCTTGATGAGCAGCCATCAACTCAAGTAAGCAGTATATTAGTTGTGTTTATTATGAAAGTTAATAATGTTGTTTATATTATTTTAATTCAATTTTGTATTTGTAGTTTAATTGGCAGCCATACCCTGATGAGTGTACTGAGCATCTGAGCCACCAGTTATGGACATATGCCGGCCCATTAATTTGTTATGAAATTGTTGAGATGCACCGTCCTGATAGGGTTCTTCGTCAATTTGGAATGCTCCAAGACATCCCCACAGATCCACAATCAAGGGATGATAAATTGCATTCTGTTGATCGAAGAGGAAGTATGAACAAGGATTGGAGTGCACATCATATTGGATACGTACAGAAATGGGAGATGGCAGGTGATTTATGTGTGGACAGACCACTATATTGTGCAGTAGTGGTTGGATATAGTGAGTGGTATGACCGAGTCACCCGCAGATATATTGGCCATCAAAGGCAATTTGTACAGACCGGATACCAACATGGTGACGGCCCAGCGTGGCATCATGTGGTAAGTAAATATATTCAAACTTTGTTTTGTAGAATATGTCATATGGATTTATAGATTGAACATGTAATTATTGTTATTCACTTTTCAGCTTGATCAGATGCAACAGTTAAGTGTTAGTTGCGACCGCTATCCTGCTGAGGGAGAATCTGTTAGCACGTATATGGAGTCGATGAGAGATCATCATAGGGCAATAGCGCAGGATGTGATACAAGTGGCTCGTGAACGACGAGACAGAAACTTCACACCAGACGAAGAAGTTCACGAGCCTGATGAAGAACCAGTACAGTCGGTCCAGACTGATATCGCAGGGCCTTCTATGTATACACCTTTCTCGACAGATGAGGCAGATCCATCTACGTATACACCTATACCGGCAGATGGGGCAGGTCCATCTACATCTTTTACTGGTTATTATGTCCCGCAGCCACAGATGTATGATCCTTCACCATTCACTCCGTATGCTCCGATGTACACACAACAGGGTATAGATGTGGGATATGAATTTGCACAATCATATACCACATCTGCGGGCCTCGATTTTGATTTATCACCTGTTGTATTTCCACAGCTCACACCATATCGACCACCTACTGATGTACCTGTGGCACAACAGAGGAATGACCAAGCGGATATGAGGCAGAGAGTTCGAAGAGAAATCATTCCTCCTCCTTGTGGTACCGGAGGTCATTTACAAACGAGGCCTCGTGGTCGTGGTCGTGGTCGTGGTCGTGGATGATATTTGTTGTCTTTCTTTTGTAAATATTTGATATTTGATATTTTTTTGACATATTGAACAATGTTGTTTTGTGAGCAATTAAACATATACTAAAATAGTGTGATAGACAAACAACCAATTTTCAAAATAACGTAAAATCATTTACAAAATAAACTTACAATAAATTACACATAAAATTATTTATTGATTTCGAGAAGATGAAGCCATTTGTCGTCTTGCACGGGCTTCTGGCCAGTCCATCTCATTCTGAATGCGCGTTGTTCGATCTCGACCCACTCTTCTGGTTTTTCGCAGAGTGGAGTTATGGTACAACTCAAAAGATGGGGTGTCCCAATACTCCTCCCCCCATATTGGTTCGAACCGCCCTTGATATGTGCTCCAATATTCATTCATATTGTAATATGCCTTGACAAATGTTTTTGCATTTAGGCCATACTTTCGACAAACTTGGATCACATGTGAGCAAGGTATTCCTAACTCTTTCCATTTTCCACAAGAACATTCTCCTGATTTTAGATGCACAACATGGGTGTTACCCCCACGTCCTGGTCGTACTCTTGTGATAACAGAAGCTGTAAGGTGTCTACGATCGAACATCTGGACATCATGATGGATGGAATGATAGTCGGCACGACCATATCTTTCCAACACAGAATCTGGCCATTCTTGATTATTTTCAATCATTCGCTCCATCTTCTTAATCCGTTCGACAAAATATAGTACACAACGATCAAAAGTTAATTGCACAATTGCGGTGATTGGAAGCCGACGAGCACCTTTCAAAACTCCATTTATGCATTCTGACATATTTGTGGTCATGATACCACAACGCCAGCCTCCGTCATGAGCAAGAGACCATTGACACTTATCGATACGACTCAAGTAATCAAAAGCCCTTGGCTCTATAAGTTTTATCTCTTCCATTGTGCGATCAAATTTTCTGAGTTGATTTTCTGATCCCGCTCTCCAACATAAGTCTTTCAAATGAACGGATTTGAAGCGACTATTAAAGTTTGAGCAAACATGTCTCAAACAAAATCGATGTACTCCACGCGGTGATTTGAAGTCAGGAATACAATCGGCTGCTGCAATGAGACCCGGATGACGGTCAGAAATCAAACATGCACCACCATCAGATCTTCTCACAATATGCTGGCTTATCATCTCCAAAAACCATCTCCATGACAGAAAATTTTCTTCGTCAACAATTGCAAATGCCAAAGGTAACACTTGATTATTAGCGTCCATTGTCACGGCAATCAACATCTTATGTTGATATTTCGTATACAGATGTGTTCCATCCACGCTTATTACCCGGCGGCAATGTTGAAATCCTTCTACACATGGTCGGAAGGCCCAGAACACGTAATTCAATGTCTTCTCTCTTGGTTTGGCATTGTCAAGGTGAACCCACTCAATAACGGTGCCGGGATTCCATTTTTGCAAAGCTCCCGTATAGTAAGGCAGTTTCTGAACGGAGCTCTCCCATGTCCCATACACATTCTCAACAGCACGTCGCAAACTAAACCATCCTTTTGCATAAGAGATCTCAAATCCATATTTGTCTTTGACTGTTTGAATTACATACTTTATCTCGAAAGCTGGATCACGCCGAACAATTCCCACTAACAAGCTAGCAATCATGTTTTTGTCCAAATTTGCATGATCGATAGACAGCTCACTCAAAAGGCATGTGTGAGAACCTCCATATTTGTTTATTTTGAATAATCCAACTTTCTTCTTCAACGAGGCGCGCAGGTACCATCTACAAGGTGCATCTTCTGTACTGTGTTTGCACACAACTTTCCACAATGTTGTACTTTTCACAACGCGGTACTCTCGTTTTGCAACACGTACAGAGTAATCCTTTACAGCTGCCTGCAGATGTGCTTTATTTTTGAAGACCATATCTACATGCATATCCCCTTTGGAGTAATCGTAATAACTACCACCCCCATTTACCTGTTGGAATGTCTACTGAGTCTGCAAATACTTCAGGATGTGTCATTGAGAAGAATGGAATTGTTGGATAAAGGACATGACTAATTGTCGTGGTTGTCTCCGGTACATTAACTGACACTTCCTGGGTGATTGGGATCCCTTCATCTTCATCTGCAATTGTTTCTGACATGACACAAATGTCAACCTCATCGTCATCAGCATCATCCTCGGACGGAACATCATCTGGTTCTGACTGAATATCATTTCCCAATTCAGCGAAACTGTCTGCTAGTGGCTCAGGAGCAATAACATCAGCATCTATTGGATCGTCGTCGTGGTGTCTACCGGAGACAGTCGGTTGTTCTGCAACTACAGGCAAACAATCTACATTTTCTGGAACATAATCATAGTTTCTTTGTTTCGTTTCTATGTAAAGTTCCAAGCAACTAAGACCTTGTTCTGAATCCAATAGCCATGCTAAATTATAATCATTATCGATTGGCAAAATTGTCTGTCGTACCCCGGCAAAATCTCTAAACATATGTCTTACATGTATTTTCAGAAGAAACTGGTTGCCATCGATGCCCGTGATATTATATATTTCGGTCAACAACTGCATAAAATTAATTGTGCGAGATATTGTGGTAACTCTTATTGGACCACGATCATATCTAATGGTATCCAAATCCTGTAATATATTACCTCCACAATATAATAATATTTGAATCGACATATCTGAAAAATTTATAAAATATTACAAATAATTAATAAATTTATAAAATCAATATGATAAAATCAATATGATAAAATCAATAATATAACAACATTTTTACCTGAAAAATACTTCGAGAGTGGTTAATTGAGATTGGAGATTGAACAATTTTAACGATAAAAATAAGATAAGAAACTATGATGATATGTGATTTTCGCTTCGGTATGAAAAATGAAGGGCTCGGCCGGGGTATTTATACCCGAGAAGGCGCCATCGGAGATGGCGCCTTCATAAAAAAAATTATTTTTTTATATGAAGGCGCCATCTAAGATGGCGCCTTCAATTATTTTTTTTATCAGATACAGAAGCCGTCATCTCAGATGGCGCCTTTACATGAAGGCGCCATCCGAGATGGCGTTTTGAGTCATTTTAAAAACGAATTTAAAATTCGGATATTTTGTTAAATTATTTTTTTTTTCGATTATTTTAATAAAAAACCCACCTTTTATTGCTTACACGGCACAATTAAAATCACTTCACAATCAATTTATGTGCACGTTACACATATAGATAGTGTCTGATAATGATCGGACCGAACATGAAATCAGTGTCCTTATTGGTTACACGTTCGATCAGTTCGATCGTTTGAACCACCTGATGACTTCAACATTATATAATATATATTTTAGTTTTTGTCAAATGCATATATAATATTTTTGCTATAGTTTCAAGTTGTTCACAATAAAAAAAATATCATTACATCAACATAACATGACAACCTTAAAAAATCAGATCAATCAAATGTCAAACATAAAAGAAAAACAAGAAAACATCTCAAAAACCATAAGCAATACCCAAAAAGAACAATGCTCCAAAATCATAAAAAATTTAAAAAATTATGAAATGATTCACATATTTTATAATTTACGAGAAACTAAATATATTTATATATAATATACAAGACACCTTTATGAAATTATATGGATTGTTTTATATATACATAAAATATTATTTCATAATTGTTTCAATAACAATAAATTATATATAATATTTTTTTGTTCTAAAATGTTGATTTATAATTTTAACAAAATTAAAATTTTTAAAAAAGAAAGAAAAATGAAGAAACAACTGGTTCAACCTGAACCGGTTAACTGGTTGAATCGATTTTTGACGGGTTCAATCCGGTTCACACCGATTTTTTAGCACGGTGGTTTTATAGGGTCAATCGTAGTGGATCAAGCACTGGTTATCAGTTGAACCGATCGGTCCGGTCCGATTTTCAAAACAATGGTGGTAAGAGCAATTTAATATAATTTTAAAAATAAAATTCATATCTAAATAAAATTATATATGAAATTTTAATTCTTTGTGATGTCTTCACAAATTATATCATCTATATACAATAAAACCTCTATAAATTAATACTGTTGAGATCGTGAAATTTTATTAATTTAGAGAAGTATTAATTAATCGATAAATTAATAATTTATTAATTTAAAAATTGATTTTTCGATTCAGCGAATTTATCATGAAAAAAGCATTGACGATTTTGAGAATATTATTCATAGCAATAACTTCTCTTCACAATTTTGTATTGCATTTTGAGAACACGACACCAGAGTTTTTGAATGTAATAGTATATTTATATTTACTAAATTGTCTTATAATTATGTTTGTAATTTTAGAGGATTATTAATTTATGATATTGACAGGCCTATAGATTTATACAATAGTCAAATTATTATCTTTGTAATTTATCAACATTACTAATTTTTTAAAATGGCCCAAGTTGGGATCGGGAAAAAAATTATTTCAAAGTGGTTATTAATTTAATCGAGTATTATTTACGAATGTTTTAATGTACATTTATTTATATAGATGTGTGTCTATATTTGATTTTAGAAAAGTAAATTTATATAAAATTTATTTTAAAAAACCAAAAGGAAACTGAAACATGGTTCAAAACGAAGGAAACTGTTTTCCTCGGGTGACACAACTCACTAGTACAATCCCAACTACTCAAGTCCACCCCACATTTTCCGTCAACCACGCGGGCCCCATCTCAATTTCACCCTCAGTACGCATGTGTTGCGTGTGTATATGGCTTTACTGGTTTCTATTCATGGCCGCTACCAGCATCAACCTTTGGATGTGTCATCCAATGATTTAGTGCACACTAATATCTTTAAAAGTAGCATCAGACCAATTGGACGCTAATAATTGCATTGTCTTGTAGAAAGGAAGCAGAATCTCATTAATTTAACCAAACACCTACGATCCTTTTATTTGTGGGGGTACGAATTGGAACTCACACATAATTGTTCTGTTAGGGATCAATTATATCAGCCCAATCGCAATAGATTCCCACCAATATGGGCTCAAGATTACAATATTTAAGTATTGGTCCAATTATGGATTGCTTATGTTTTATGTTATTTGTGTAGGATTTTTGACTAAGTATTAGTAGTATTGCCACCTGTTAGGCAATTGCTTAATTATATGGAGACAAACCCATTACTTATAATGGGATAATGGAATTAGTAGTGGGAGTTAATGGTCTTTGCTTGTATTTAAGTTGCTCATAATTCAGAAAATGGAAGAACGTTTATTCCAAAAGTACTCTCAAATTCTTATTCTGAATTCTGAAGGAGTGTTCTGAATTCACACTATAAAAAAAGAGTTCAGTTATATCGAGTCCTAACAATTTGGTGCTCTCGTCCCTCGATATCATGCCTCCCAAACCAAACAATACACAAGCCGATCCCGACGACAAGCATCTCCTCGAGTCCCTGCAATTAATTCACACGGGATTAGAAGCTGCAAAAATCGAACATCAACAACAATTGCAAGAACTCAAGGCTGAAAGTATACAGCAGATTCACGACTTATGGGCTGAAAGCAAGCAACATATGTAGACAAACTTCATCTCATACATCATCCCACACACAACATCCACCACACCACCTACATATCCCTTTTAATCAACCACCTCCTCACCATTTAGACTTCTCAAACCAGCCACTTCCTCACATACATACCCCAAAACTAAATATGTCCTATTTCGATGGTTCTAACCCACTAGATTGGCTATTCCAAGTCGAACAATATTTCTCCTTTTATAACATACCCGTCGACCAACGAGTAATCATGTTGGTTTATGGATGCATAACAATCGACCAATCAACACATGGGGGACGTTTACTCGAGATATTGAACTTTGATTTGGTCCTGCCAAGTATCAAGAGGCTTTCGAAAAATTGTGCAATTGTATAAGCGGTTACCAGCAGAGGCGATTCTCAATTGTTTTATATCTGGCCTACGAATAGATCTCCAAAGGGAAGTAACCATCTTCAAACCCCCCACCATCTCTCAAGCCATGGGGCTCGCCAAACTCCTTGAAGCCAAACAAAATGACTCTCGTTCACGACCTACATCATACCCCAAACAATTTATTCCCAATACCACACGGCCTATATTACCTACGCTACATCCACTCAACTTCCTTTAACTCCAACCCGAAATACCAACCCACTACCATTTCGGTGCCTAACACAGTCTGAAATGCAAACAAGGCGTGCAAAATGCCTTTGCTTCAATTTTGATGAGACTTATACACCGGGCCATAAATGTAAAACACCCAAATTCCTTACACTGATAGCCGATGAAGAACCTGGATCCCCGAAAACCTTAGTAAACATTCCCAACCCAATCCTTGACTCAATGACCCATACGAACATTCCGATCCACCTTTAACCCACGGCCCGACTCATTCACTCGGAACACAATTCCAAACAGAGTAATTATCATCTCTCGGAAGCAGCTTATATTGGATTTTCCTCTCCACGCACATTACGTGTTAAATGAAAAATCAATGGGCATGAAATTACGGTACTCATAGACTCCGGAAGCACTCACAATATCATGCAACCTCGAGCGGCCGAATTTCTTCAACTACCAATCATCTCTGTCCCTATTATTTCAGTCATGGTGGGCAATGATGAATTTCTCAAATGCCAATGTTAGTGCAATCATGTTTCAATTTCCCTACAAGAGTGTGCATTCCAGATTTCCTTGTTAGTCTTACCGTAGTCTTGGGGGTTCATTGGCTACAAACGTTGGGTCCAATATTGGCTGATTTTTCCATCCCAAACATGAGTTTTAATTACCGAGGCATAATGGTAACAATACAAGGCGTACCGAACCTCACACCAGTCTCTTCAGGACAGCTACAACGTATTCTCACAACCGGGTCTATTATGTTATTACACACGATTACCTATGACCCAACACCTCCATCACCCACTTTACCATCAGATATTACCACTGCACCACCATCAGCACTACAATCCCTCTTATACTAATTCAAGACCATATTCGACATACCAAATACACTACCACCGCCTAGCCCTCATGATCATCATATCCATACTTTACCTAATTCCAAACCGGTAAATGTAAAGCCATATCGCTACCCACATTACCAGAAAATAATCATGACTGAATTAATTACCAACATGCTCAAGGCTGGTGTTATCCGCTCGAGCACGAGCCCTTATTCATCGCCAGTGCCCTTAGTCTGTAAGAAAGATGGGACATGGCGATTTTGCGTTGACTACCGAGCCTTAAAAGCAATTACGATTTGGGACAGAATTCCTATCCCTACGGTAGATGAATTGTTGGACGAATTTCATGGAGCCGCTATTTTCTCAAAGACCGATTTGCGCTCCGGGTACCACCAAATACGAGTTAACCCGCCTTTTCGAACAAATGATGGTCATTGTGAGTTTTTAGTTATGCATTTTGGTTTAACTTACGCTCCCTCCACTTTTCAAGCCGCCATGAATGATTTGTTCCGAGCCTATCTACGCCAATTTATCTTGGTTTTCTTCGACGACATTCTGATTTACAGTGCTACTTGGGAGGAACATACGTGTCATTTAAGACTCGCTTTTACACTGCTAACAACTAACCAATTTTATGTCAAATTGTCTAAGTGTGTGTTTTGCAGTGTCTAAAGTGCATTTGTTGGACCACGTTATTTCTAGTGCTGTAGTGCAAGTAGACACAGACAAAATTCAGGCCATTCTCCATTGGCCGCCACCAACAACACTCGCAACCTTGCGCGGATTTTTGGGCCTCACATGCTACTATCGTCGTTTCGTTCGCCACTATGCCGTCATCTCCTACCCACTCACCGAGTTGCTCAAAACTGGTGGTTTCAGTTGGGAACCTCCTGCACAACCAGCTTTCGAAAAACTAAAAACAGCCATGACTACCTTACCTGTATTACGGCTGCCAGACTTCTCCATTCCCTTTGAGCTCACAACCGATGCATCAGGATTCGCCATAGGTGTTGTACTATCCCTCACCCACTGGCTTTTTTTAGCAAAAATCTATCATCTGGCATGCAACATCAACATACACAAGAGAATTGTTTGCCATAACCGAAGACGTTAAGAAATGGCGACATTATT
The DNA here is from genome assembly GCA_907163345.1 of Haberlea rhodopensis. NCBI lineage: Eukaryota > Viridiplantae > Streptophyta > Magnoliopsida > Lamiales > Gesneriaceae > Haberlea > Haberlea rhodopensis. The sequence goes on along the minus strand of CAJQUN010000005.1, from coordinate 13,556,651 downwards.
TGATGGGACAACAATTCTACATTTTCACCGATCAACGAAGCCTAAAACACATTTTAACGCAGGCTATTCAATCTCCTGATCAACAGAAATGGCTCAGTAAATTATTGGGTTTTGATTTCGCAATACACTACAAGCCAGGGAAAGATAATCGAGTTGCAGATGCCCTTTCCAGAATTGAGTTACCTGCATACATTGCAATCACATGCCTCACCGTTCAGTGGCTACCCCAGCTCCATGATTATTTCTGCCACTCCACAACCGGCCTGCAACTTTTAAACCAAATCAGGTCAGAAACCATTGTTTTCTCTAATTATTCAGTCAAAGATGGTTTTGGTTTTTTTAGCAACAAATTATACATTCCCACTACACGAACATCCCTTCCAAACTGCTTACCAAGTTCCACAGCTCGCCACTTGGAGGTCATTCAGGGGTTAAAGCCACTCTAGCCCGACTTGCTGCATCTTTTTATTGGCCGGGAGTGGGAAGGGACGTGAGGGCCTTTATTTCCAATTGTACAACTTGCCAACAACAAAAATATCTCACAGACAAGCCTTATGGCCTCTTACAACCACTACCAATTCCTGACATATATGGGAAGATATTACTATGCATTTCATAACTAATCTACCCAACTCATATGGCAAGACAACAATATGGGTTATAATCGACCACCTCACCAAATATGCTCATTTCCTACCATTACCCACTAAATATACTGCCTCCTACCTAGCCTCAATATTCCTCACTGATATATATAAACTACATGGCCTACCCAAAACCATAGTTTCCGATCGAGACCCCTTATTCCTCAGCAACTTTTGGACCGAATTATTCAAGCAAATTGGGACTACATTACGCTATAATACAACTTACAACCCTCATACAGACGGGCAAACAGAGGTCCTGAATCGGAGCCTTGAATGCTACTTAAGATGTTTTGCAAGTGATGAACCAAAATGTCGGAACCGCTACCTCCACCTGGCCCAATTCTGGTACAATTCCTCACACCACACAGCTACTACTATGACACCATACGAAGCACTATTTGACCGAAAACCACATACCATACCCATCTATACTCCTGGCTCGGTTTCTAACTCTTCCATTGATGTCGCACTCACTACCAGTGATAATATCCTACAACAACTCAAAAATAACCTCGCATTGACCCAACAAAAGATGAAAACCCAGGCTGATAAAAAAGACAAGACAAAGAATTTAACCCAGATGAGCTTGTTCTGCTTAAATTGAGACCATACCGTCAACATTCCGCACACAAATGTAGCTCACAGAAACTGTCCAAAAAATATTATGGACCATTTCGTGTAGTACCCCGGATCGAAAAAGTTGCATATGAGCTGGATCTTCCAGAGTCCTCGCCCATCCACCCGTTTTTTCATGTCTCCCAACTGCGATCGCTCACTGGACCACCAACATAGACAATTTCAGCGCTTCCACCCTTGGACGATGATGACCGCCCGATTTTGACTCCATCAGGTGTTGTGGCTAAAAGAACAATCTGGAGAAATGGGGAAGAAATCGAGCATGTTTTAGTTGACTGGCATGGTTCAATTCCCAAAGAATTAAGTTGGGAAGATCTTCAGCCATTGATTAAAACTCACCTGGATTAATGGCTGAGAATACACCAAAATTTTCACCAGATGTGGTCCCTTCTGACACGGCTACACCAATGGGCCTTGAGGACAAGTCCATTCTCCAGGACGGAGGAATTGTTAGGGATCAATTACATCAGCTCAATCGCAATAGACGCCCACCAAAATGGGCTCAAGATTACACTATTTAAGTACTGGCCCAATTATGGATTGCTTATGTTTTATGTTATTTGTTTAGGGTTTTTGACTAAGTATTAATAGTATTGACACCTGTTAAGCAATTGCTTAATTATAGGGAAACAAACACATTACTTATAATGGGGTAGTGGTAGGGGTGGTTAACGGGCCGTGTCAATCTGGACCCGGCCCAAAATTGGATCGATTAGCCCGGTTCGAAACCAGAACCGGGCTAACCGATTTCGAACCGGTCCGGAATAGGTAAGATATCGGGCTGGATCGGTTCTATCGATCCGAATTTGGTATCTTACCGGTTCCGGATCAAACAGATCTGGTTTCGAGCTGACCGGAACAGGATTCATTATTTTTAAAAAAAAAAATTTATTCTAATATATATTCGAATTTTCGAAAAAAAATCGTTTCTGGGTTGGAACTGGTCCAACCCGGAATCGGTTGGACCGAAATCGGATCCGATCCGGTTCCTTAACGGATCGGACCGATTCCGGGATTATCGGAGATCCGGAACCGATCGGTTCCGGACAGATCCATATTGGATCTGTTGGGATATGCCCTAAGACAAATCATTGAATGATTGTTTGGACATACAATGTTTATGATTTTATGAAATGTCAATTCATTATTATATATTATTCGATTAACTGTGCAATGTGAATTAATATATATGTTAATGTCCTTAGAATAATATTGTATTATTCTTAAAGATGTCCATAGTCAAGTATTATCATGAATAGGGATAATGATAATACGTAGAGACTAGTATATGTTGATTGATGAATTGTTCATTGATAAGAGATATCAAATCAACACATGGGTACATGTTAGAGAACGATGTATGATAGGCTTAGATTTTGAGTGTTTTTAACTGTAAATTCTTCCTACTTTCAATTCTTTTTCCTGGATGATATTATGCTTTTTGGTGTCTATTCGTTTGTTTCAGGAAAATAGATTGGAAGTGGAGGAAATGAGCCAATATGAAGATAACGGGCGAAATCGAAGCGAAAAAGAACTGAAATTTAGGAAATGAAATTTTCGAAATCTCGATCGATCGAGATTTACTCTCGATCGATCGAACCAGGCAGAAAGTGAGAATCAGAATTTTTGAAGGCTCGATCGATCGGTGGAAATCTCGATCGATCGAGCGAGGCAGTAACTTCGGAGCTGATTTTTTCAAATTCTCGATCGATCGGTGGAAATTCTCGATCGATCGAGCGAGACAGTGAGTTTCAAAAGCTGGCATAAACAGTGCACCGATCGATCGGTAGCAATTCTCGATCGATCGAGACGCGAAATCCTGAAGATTTTATTTTCCTTTTTTATCGTGATTTTGGAGGGCTTTTAAGAAGGGATCTCTTCAACAGACCATATTAGAGCATTTCAGATGATTTTTAGGTCAAGGAGAGCCGCCACCCAACGCCGGAAAAGGAGATCTAATCCCCGTTCTTCGTCCAAGGTCGAGCCAATCTATTCCGGAGTGCAAGGAAGGAACAAGAGAAGAAATCACGGTGCAACGCACGGATTCATCCATCGTTTATCGTATTTCTGAACTTTAATTTATTTGATTTTCAATTTCATTTGATGTTTTAGAGGTCGAGAGACAATAAAACTCTTATGTATTTGATTTGAATTAAATTTAGTTTATATTATTGAGTTTTAGTTTCGTTGTGTTTGATTATTGATTCATTGGTATTTGAGTGCATTGATTGTTATTGTTCATAAATTAATTGCATGTGTAGATCAAAGTCTAGCTAGCTTTGATTGAATTTGAGGGTTACAGCCGAGATCGAGAGATAACGTTGTAACACGCTCCATTAATTTATGATGTATGTTACGATTGAGATCGAGAGATGATATCGCATACGTGAGAACTTGAAATCGAGAGATTTAGAGTTATAAGGTTTTGATAATCTATGCAACTTTGAATTAGTAAATAGGTGCACGAGAGTGACTTATTCTAATTTATCGTTAGTTTTTTTGCAGCTCGAGAGAGTGTATTGAATAATATCGAAAACCATTCACCTTTAAAATCAATTGGTTGATAATTTGAGAATTCCATTGAATCATTAGAGATAACATAATTGAACGGCAAACTCGGTGATTTTCTCGAGTAACTTACCTTTGCATTTCCGGAACCATTCTTTTCATTATTTCTAGTTTAATCTTTATTCTTTAGTTTAATTTAGCTTTAGTTAATCAAACTTCTTTTATCGTAGGCTAAATATAATTTTATTAATATTTTTTGGTACTTATACGTTAGTCCATGTGGATTCGACAACCTGTACTTAATTTTCACTATACTAAAACTTGACAACCGTGCACTTGCGGTAGAATCGCTTCACACCAATCTTTGAAATATCTTTTGTTTAAAAATAAAGCGGTCAAGTTTTTGGCGCCGTTGCCGGGGACTAGTCTGTATAATATCATACGAGATTAGTTAATTGTAATTTAGCCAATTTTATTTTTGCATTTTTGTTTTCTTTTTCTTTTTGTTATTTTCGAAAAAAAAAAATTTATTATTTTATTTAAGTATGTTATTTGTTTTTCTTGCGAGGTACTTGTGATGCTTCATCAACAAGTCTTCACAAGATTTGTCCAACAATTTTCAGAGCCATTTTATTCGGCGTGGGAGAGATTCAATGAACTGGCAGACACATTCAGGTATCACAACTTTTCGAACTATACTCTTCTGCAACATTTCTTCAAAGGTTTGGATGCACAGACACGAGGATGGGTATTCAAAGAAGCACTGGTGACTGGGAGTCCCCTGGTTGATAGAGTTGAGGACAGTGTATTACACCTGTTCAATGATATGGCGGATTTCGATTACCACTGGCATTTTGATCCTTCCTTGCAAGGTTGGAGTCACCAATACCCACCAGAGCCTCACTACCCTGATGATACGCACCAAACCTTTGAGCATCACGGCGAGAAGAAAGATAGTTTTGTAGAAGGAACGACTCAATCAGAGAATATGTTATTTAGACTCATGGCATCAACTGAGCAACGTTTAGAGAACCAGACCAATTATATACGTCATCTAGAGCAGCAATTTGCAATTCTAGTGGAAACCATCTCAATGAGCTGCCAAGAGGATGAGACGAGATCTACAAATCAGGCCTGGTTACATGATGATGATCACTCAACCAATCAAGTTTGGGGGAGTGATCCGACTCATGGGGAAGAATCAAGGGAAATTGAGCCTATGGAAGTGATTGAGCCTACAGTGGAAAAGGCATCTGAGGAGATCCTATGGGACAACGAGCCAAGAGTGAAGTTGGATGATGAGATTTTCGAGAACCTTGATATGCACCCATCGATGGAGACATGTTATATGCCATATGTGGATAAGTATTTCCCATCGATGCCACCAACTTCACCGCACTACACCCCATATGAGATGAAGTCAAGTAAAGAATCATTCTCCCATGCTCACTATGTCATGACGAAAGTTGTTGGAGCGACGAGCTTACACTGCTACAATCTTGCCAATCTTGAGGGCATACTGAATGAAGACCCATTAGTGGTATCATACGATACTTACTATGGGCGGGCAGCCGCTCTTTGATGGTTGCTTCTGATGGTCAAGCCGACGACTAAAAATCAGCGCTTCTTGGGAGGCAACCCAAGCGTATCCTTTAGTTATTTAGTTTTATTTTACTTTTTCAGTTTTTGCATTTTAGTTTTGTTTATCTCTCAAGTCGACTATTTTACCATTTGCATTCTTCTCTTGCTAGGTACTTAGTTGGTGCGATGAATCCCTACAACAGTGGAGCTTTCAAAAGCAAATCTTCCTCAACCCTCATGCAAGCGTCTTGATCAGGGGAGTTCACTTTTTCCCTTTTAATTCTTTTAAACATTGAGGACAATGTTTCAGTTAAGTTTGGGGGAGTGGCTTGCGTGTTTAATTTGTTTTATCCACATGTTGTGTGCTTAATTGTCACTTGATTCGTCCTTGAGCACTATACACAAATTTTTTTTAGAAAATGAGTCAATACTTGAGAAATGAGGAATTAGATTTGCAACGGTAATACATGATGAAATTAATCCTCATCTAAGATAGGAGTCATGAAAATGTTTAACTTGTTTGTTTTTATCCTTTGTTAAGCATGTGTCAAAAATTGAGGAATAATTTGAGCACATTTTGAGTCATGATTGAGTGAAGTATGTATTGATTAAATTGAAAATTTGTGTTAACTATGATGAGTCTTGAGTATCTTAGATAACTCTACAGTTTAGTTGAAAGCACTTTGAGGCGAAATTTATAATTAGGAACTAGACTTGGAGATGATTTAGGCGATCTTTGGACCGTTTGTGCCTTTCAAGCCTACCTTGTATACATTATTCCTTAGTGTCCCCTTTTGAGCCTTATTGAAAAAGAATGGTATATGCATTGCATATGATTAAACCCCAATTCGGCATTCTTGGCAAACTCATTATACCCACCTTGGTTTGAGCCTAAAAGAACAATTTCATCCATCCCTATGAGAGTATAATGAATCTCATTCATTGCATTAAATTGTTATATGTTGAGAAGTTCATTGTGAAAGAAATGAAATGAACAAAAGAATGAGCAAAGAAAAAGAAAAGATGTAGAGAAAAAGCCTTGAAAAGAAAAGTTAAATAAGACCCAAAGTGGCCAAGGCTAGAAAATGTGAAGAGAAGCTCAATGTTTATGTGAGAAGATTTTGAACTGATTATGTTATACTCTCTTCTTTGCTTCTATCCTACCTTTTCTTTGGAGCCGACACCAAAAGGCCTAACGTTAAAAGCTTTTAAAGTCCTGTTGATCCAAGTCTAGGGAATAATTACATTAGTGGAGAAGTGCTGGATAGTAAATTTGTAGAGTAGTTCAAAGTAATCTTGACTAGGAGTTGATATGGCACATGTTGATCTTAAAGATATGTATGTAACTCATGTTTGACAATAGCACACACGCACGTTCCGATGTTGCGATGTATTGTTTAACTTAGGAGAAATTGCTTCTTGTTAAGTGTTGAAGGACTTCTATTGATGTGTAAGTAGGATTTCTGAGATTTTACGTATGTTGTAAAGATGATTCATGCTTAGTATCGAGTTTAACTTTTCTTTTTGAGCTTATTGCTTGCTCGAGGACGATCAAGTCTAAGTTTGGGGGAGTTGATAGACTTAGATTTTGAGTGTTTTTAACTGTAAATTCTTCCTACTTTCCGTTCTTTTTCCTGGATGATATTATGCTTTTTGGTGTCTATTCGTTTGTTTCAGGAAAATAGATCGGAAGTGGAGGAAATGAGCCAATATGAAGATAACGGGCGAAATCGAAGCGAAAAAGAACTGAAATTTAGGAAATGAAATTTTCGGAATCTCGATCGATCGAGATTTACTCTCGATCGATCGAACCAGGCAGAAAGTGAGAATCAGAATTTTTGAAGGCTCGATCGATCGGTGGAAATCTCGATCGATCGAGCGAGGCAGTAACTTCGGAGCTGATTTTTTCAAATTCTCGATCGATCGGTGGAAATTCTCGATCGATCGAGCGAGACAGTGAGTTTCAAAAGCTGGCATGAACAGTGCACCGATCGATCGGTAGCAATTCTCAATCGATCGAGACGCGAAATCCTGAAGATTTTATTTTCCTTTTTTATCGTGATTTTGGAGGGCTTTTAAGAGGGGATCTCTTCAACAGACCATATCAGAGCATTTCAGACGATTTTTAGGTCAAGGAGAGCCGCCACCCCAACGCCGGAAAAGGAGATCCAATCCCCGTTCTTCGTCCAAGGTCGAGCCAATCTATTCCGGAGTGCAAGGAAGGAACAAGAGAAGAAATCACGGTGCAACGCACGGATTCATCCATCGTTTATCGTATTTCTGAACTTTAATTTATTTGATTTTCAATTTCATTTGATGTTTTAGAGGTCGAGAGACAATAAAACTCTTATGTATTTGATTTGAATTAAATTTAGTTTATATTATTGAGTTTTAGTTTCGTTGTGTTTGATTATTGATTCATTGGTATTTGAGTGCATTGATTGTTATTGTTCATAAATTAATTGCATGTGTAGATCAAAGTCTAGCTAGCTTTGATTGAATTTGAGGGTTACAGCCGAGATCGAGAGATAACGTTGTAACACGCTCCATTAATTTATGATGTATGTTACGATTGAGATCGAGAGATGATATCGCATACGTGAGAACTTGAAATCGAGAGATTTAGAGTTATAAGGTTTTGATAATCTATGCAACTTTGAATTAGTAAATAGGTGCACGATAGTGACTTATTCTAATTTATCGTTAGTTTCTTTGCAGCTCGAGAGAGTGTATTGAATAATATCGAAAACCATTCACCTTTAAAATCAATTGGTTGATAATTTGAGAATTCCATTGAATCATTAGAGATAACATAATTGAACGGCAAACTCGGTGATTTTCTCGAGTAACTTACCTTTGCATTTCCGGAACCATTCTTTTCATTATTTCTAGTTTAATCTTTATTCTTTAGTTTAATTTAGCTTTAGTTAATCAAGCTTCTTTTATCGTATGCTAAATATAATTTTATTAATATTTTTTGGTACTTATACGTTAGTCCCTGTGGATTCGACAACCTGTACTTAATTTTCACTATACTAAAACTTGACAACCGTGCACTTGCGGTAGAATCGCTTCACACCAATCTTTGAAATATCTTTTGTTTAAAAATAAAGCGGTCAATGTACTGGACAGACCCACCATGAGAATGCTACATGGATAGTTATATGAGTGTCATAAGCAATTCTCATAGTGATAATAATGTATGTAATCCTTACGACTTGTGATCATCAGAGAACCCAACATAAGGAGTTATGTATCTTGATATTGTCAAACGTTACCCGTAACAGGGTAAACTATAAAGGCGACTATTGGATACACTACGAATTATGTAGAGGGATGTTGACTGATCGAGATAGGATTTGTCCCTCCTATATAACAGGAGAAGTGTTTGGCCCGTGATCAAGTGAGAACTAAAATGCATGGTCATGCTCGAATGAGTCGATATGAGATATCGAGCTTATTCGTTTATTCTAGTTCTACTTGGGGATCAAGAAATAAAGATTGAATATACGAGTATGACTATTCCATGACTCGTGTTCAATCTAAACACAAAGGACAAATGGATTAATTTACATGGTTAATATTATCACAAGTTCTAAAGGTTATGTCTAGTCATTGACATTCTTGTAATTTGGGTAGCCTTGATGTGTTGGTAGACACCGCTCCTTGCTTGTGACGTAAAATGAGATTTTATGTCACAGCCAACATTACAAGATCCTATCGGGTCGCACAAAAGATTAAATCAAAAAGGAAAATTAATGGGATGAATTAAATAATTAAGAGGAGTCTTAATTAATAATTATAAGGATTAAATTAAAATCATGGGCTTGAGCCCATGAGGCTTTATGAAAGCTTTAATTAAATCATATATAATTAGTTGGCAAGGTTAATGTTTAATTATGACTTTGATATCATAACCTAGCCTCCTCTCCACATAGCTCTCGGCCTCCTCTCACTCGACCGAAGGCTCACGGCCGCCACCCTCCTCTCGGCCGCCGTTGATCCCCTTTGGTGTTTGATTGGTAGTCGTTGATCGGTTTAGAACCGGGAGTTCTGTTTTGGTTCAAGAATAAGTCTAGCAACTTGTTCTTGAACGTCCCTTGTTCGATTAATCGTGTGGATACCGTTGAGGCAAGACCTTGGAGGTGTTGCTCGTGACTCGGAATCGTTGGACGTGGTGCTCCGTGGAATCTGCTCAAACGCGCTACAAGGGTGAGACCTTTATTCCTTTATCCGATATGATAACCTATGTATAGATCCGATGTCATGTAATCCATATTTTTTTATTCCGCTGCGTTGCTATGCATGATAGATTACTTACAGGATCAACCCGTTAACCACCCCTAAGTAGTGGAATTAGTAGTTAGAGTTTGGTCTTTGATTATATTTAAGTTGCTAATAATTCATAAAATTGAAGAACGTATATTTATTCCAAAAGTACTCTCAAATTTTTATTGTGAATTCGTAAGGAGTTTTCTGAATTCACCCTGTATAAAACAAAGAGTTCAATTATCTCGAGTCCTAACACGTTCTCTCATCAATTCTTTCTTAAGTTTCCTCGTCATTTTTCAGCTGAATTTTCGCGGAAAAATCTCTCTATGTAATAAATATACGGGATTGCTTTGGAATTGGGATTTAAGTTGAGATCCCACCTGCTTCTCCGTTGTTCTGATCATTTGCTTCTCGAGTTCTGGGATTTTTTTTTTTTTTTGGGTTTTAGAGAGCCGGATCGTTGTTGATTCCTGAGCTAGGGATTTTTTTGTTGCTTTCGTTGGACATTATCCTAATTCGCAGGACAGGTAAGGAAAGCAAATTGTTTTGAGTTTAGGATTCTGTTGATTGGATTCTTTTCATGAACTCATAAATTTTACTTCTATCAAAATTTTGCTATCGTTTTTGTGATGTCGTTCAATGAATGTTATGGATGCAACTCGTCTGCCATTCTTGAAATTAGAACCAAATTTTAATGGACCTTATTTAGAAATTACAATGGTTTTATTTAAGAAAATACTCCGTTGATTTTTGTTGTTTTCTTTCGCATGATTTGTGGTTGCAAAAGGTCAAGGAACAGTTGCTTTGGAAAAGCAGGAAATTGAAGGCTTGGCCGGCACTGATATATCCTCCTCGCATGTTGTTACATTTATCGACCTGAAAACGGAGGGTTCAATATGTCAACATTGAATTGCGAGGGGTTCTATTGGTTCAATTGTTTCTTGCGTTTTTCTGTATGGCATCAGGTGGAATCGGATAGCTGATTTTTTGTATTTCCTTAGAGAAGAGGTTATAATTAACTTTACTTCAAATTTGGAATACAGAATATCTCTCAGTATGTTTTGTGATTTATTCTAGGGCCACAATTTACTACTGTAGCTGTGGCCATGTATCTTTTTATTTGTTTTTGAATGAACAGGCTGGTCTTAATTCTGGATTTATTGTTTTTGTTTCTTCAGGTTTTTGAGGTCGAGCTTGTTAGCTGGTCGTATATTGCAATTTCTTGGTTCAGACTTTTAGTTTTGTGACGTGTTTTGAGCTAAGTAACAGAAAATGGGTTGCTGTGAGTGTTTTGGTTTCACCTTTGCAAAGAAACCCAAGAAGGTTATCCCACCCAGGGGGTTACCCGATAACACTTCCCAGGAGTTCTTGTTGGATGAAGAGACAGGTGATGAAGAAGATGAGTCATATAATGGTGACATGACTGATACTGGAAACGGTGTCGAATCTGATTTCCTAAGTCCTACAAAACAATCAGAGGAAATTCTCATGTACCGGATGCAGCGTGGACTTGTTTGCAGAGAGTTGCCTGTTAAGGAAACTCACAGTGTCTTTCGTTCAGAGGTTAGCTGCAGCACAGAAATTGTTATTTTTATTCTTCACAACTGGCAAATGATAATCGTCTTAGTTATCGCGATATCGCTTCTCAATATTTGCTTTGTGCAGAACAAACCTAGGCCCAGGATTTTAAATTTTTAGACTTGCATTCTGATTCTCTCCCTGTTCCTGCAATTTTATTTATTCTCTGATTCTTTTCTCTCATCGTGAGTGATGACACGGTTCATTCTCCAAACTCAAAATCTTAGGAGGCACGAGCCACCATTAAGTGTGAATGTACTGTAGTTGGATATTGTTAAAATTTACCAAGTCACAATTAAGTATAGCATTTGAGAGCTTTTTAGGGCTGAAACAGTGTGAATGCTTTGTGGTTACTGAAACTTAATGCATATTTGTTTGTTGGAAGAATGAGGTTGTGCACTTGACTGCATTTTTTATTAGAATCATCTACATTTGTTATATAATTTAAATGAGATTTGCTTTTATGGGAGTAGTATATTCAGTGTTAGTTATTAATTCTGCTAGTATTAACTCGTATAAATTCAGGATGAAGACGGAAACAAAACTGTTAATGAATATGTCCAAGAACGCAAAATTGGTGCTGGCAGCTATGGAAAAGTGGTGAGCCTTAGGTCTATAAATACATGCCTTTTGATTTTCTATATGAAATATTACATGTAGTTTGTGGCCTTGTAATGTGTAGATTCTCTACCGAAGCCGTTTTGATGGCAAACTTTATGCAATAAAGGTAATGTTTTTTGTCTTGCTCAAATATTAGGTATTTACATATGCAATTACTTAATTCTCATAGAATATCTTTTCCCCCTTGCTTTGATCTGCCTTAAACCCCTCTTCTCACATAATTAATATTGAGGTGGCCTTATAATATGAATATGAATACTCAAATATTTTGATCAAGAATGAGCTTTATATTGGGGTAAAGTTTAGCGCTCTAGAAGTCAAAGAGGTATCGAGATGAAATTATTATGATCTTATATTCATGGTTTCAAATGCTCAGTTGGTGATTGTAATTGTTACTCATTTACAGAAAAGCAAGGCTTATCCTTTTGTCTTAAATGCTTCATTGAGTCTCGAAGCCTTGCCTTATATGATGCCAACTATTCTCATTTTTTCAACACAGGTCTTTCACAAGTCTCGTTTGTTAAAGCTGCGAGTCGCACCTTCAGAAACTGCGATGACTGATGTTTTTCGTGAGGTACCTGAGTATTTCATTTTGTATCATCTTTTGGGGTGGTGAAAGAGCATGTTACTTAATTTGTATTTACATTCATTCCATGGAACTTTTGTTGTTGTAATTGATCATAGACTGTCTCTACACACAAACATAGTATTATGAATAGCACTTGCAAACCCTGAAGGACTATCCCATTTATACCTTAAGCATTTCTAAATTTGATTATGCTTCATTTGGCTATTTTTCCTACTTAGATGACTTCTATGTTTTCAGGTTTTAATCATGAAGGTATTGGGTCATCCAAATATTGTCAATCTCATTGAGGTTATCGATGACCCCACAGCAGATCACTTCTATATGGGTATTCTACACTATTCCTCATTCGTACCTTTCCAGTCAATAGCTGTTGTTTATGTGTGTAAAACTACTTTTGTTCAGTTCTTGAATATGTGGAAGGCAAATGGGTCTGCGAAGATGCTGGTCCTGTATGTAGTTTAGGAGAAAACACTGCTCGGAAGTACTTGCGTGACATTGTTTCTGGTTTGATGTATCTTCATGCCCATGTATGATATTCAGACGAAGTCTGGAAGTTTTTTTAGTATAGAATAATTTCAAGTTTATTCCCCTCATTTTTCGACTTTTCTTTTAAATAAGATCACCAAATTATGAATTGTATGCACTCGTGTGTATTGAATTATCTAATGATTTAAACAAACAGATATATACAACAACAACTAAGCCTTTAATCCCAATGAATTGGGGTAGGCTACATGAACAATAGAGAGAATCAAGTCGGGTCGGACACATGTGTCAGTCTTCTCCAAACGCTTCTACCAGTCAACATATCTTCTGTAATCCGCTTACACTCCAAATCTTTGCGTATAACTTCGAGCCATGTCTTCTTTGGTCGTCCTCTCGCTCTCGTGAACTGTTCGAAATCTATGGACTCCACTCGACGCACAGGTGCACTGTTGGGCCTACGTCGAACATGACCAAACCAGCGTAAGCAGCTTTCTTGCATCTTCTCTTCTATACAAGCTACACCTAATTCAGCTCGAATATCTTCATTCCTTATTTTATCTTTTCTGGTTTTACCGCACATCCAACGAAGCATACGCATCTCTGCCACTCTCATCTTTTGGATGTGATTTCCTCTTGGGTGCCCAACATTCCGTCCCATACAACATTGCATGTCTAACAGCAGTTCTATAAAACTTTCCCTTCAATTTCAGCGGGATATTACGATCGCATAGAACTCCGGTGGCGTTTCTCCATTTCAACCAGCCAGCCTGAATCATGTGGTTAACGTCGCTGTCAATCTCTCCATCCTTTTGGATAACTGAACCCAGGTATCGAAACTTGCTGCTCATCGATACCTCTTGACCACCGAGTGCTACAACACCGGAATCCCGAAAGGAACGACCACTAAATCTTCATTCATATATTCCGTTTTAGACCTACTTAATCTAAAACCCTTGGATTCCAAAGTCTCTCTCCATAACTCCAATTTGGCATTTACCCCTACCATTGTCTCGTCGATTAACATAACATCGTCAGCAAAAAGTATGTTCCAAGGTAATTCAGTTTGTATATCTTTTGTTATCTCATACATCACTAGGGCGAACAGGAAAGGACTCAACGCAGACCCTTGATGCAATCCAATAGTGATCGAGAACTCACTTGTCACCCCACTGCACGTTCTCACATTGGATGCTACTTCGTCGTACATATCCTTAATTATATTGACATACTTGATGTAAACTTTTTTCTTCATCAAAGCCCACCATAATATCTCCCTTGGTACTTTATCGTAGGCCTTCTCCAAGTCTATAAAGATCATATGCAGATCTTTACTCCTCTCACGATAGCGCTCGACAAGTTGACGAAGTAAATGGATAGCTTCAGTGGTTGACCGTCCTAGCATGAACCCAAATTGGTTCTCCGATATCTTAACCTTCCTCCTTAAACAACATTCAATTATCTTCTCCCAAAGTTTCATTGTGTGACACATGAGTTTTATACCACGATTGTTGGTGCAACTCTGAATGTCACCCTTATTCTTATAGATATGGATGAGAGTACTCTTTCTCCATTCATTTGGAATTTTGTTACTCCTCCAAATCTTGTTAAATAGATCTGTTAGTCACTTTATCCCCGTCGGTCCTAAACATCTCCATACTTCAATAGGGATTCCATCAGGACCAACTGCTCTTCGTGCTTTCATTTTATTTAAAGCTTCTTTAATCTCAGATTCTCTAATTCTGCGAATAAACTCATGGTTTACATCATGTTGATGGATGTTAAGATCACCTAAATCTTGGCTAAAGTCACCGTTGAACAAGCTGTTAAAATAATTATTCCATCTTGTTTTGATGCCTTCATCTCGAACCAAGACTTATGGTTCTCATCTTTTATGCATTTCACTGCACATAAGTCTCTTGTCTTCCTCTCCCTCGCTCGGGCAATCCTGTAGATATCTTTTTCTGCCTCCATGGTATCCAATTTATCGTACACTTCTTTGTAGACTTTAGCTCTAGCATCTCGAACCGGTGTCTTCGCTTCTTTTTTTGGCAAGCTTATATCTTTCGAAGGTGTCCCCATTGTTCTTCTTCAGCTCTCTGTAAGCGTCCCTCTTGAGTTAGATAGCCTTCTTTACGTCTTCATTCCACCATGATGCGTCCTTACCTGGTGGAGCATATCCTCTTGACTCACCAATGAGCTCTTTAGCTACCATCTTAATGCCACGAACCATTTTGTTCCAGGTGGTATCAGGATCATCTCTTGGCGTCCAATTAACTTCCTCGACTACCTTCTCTACAAAAGCTCCAACGTTACCTTCTTTTATCCGCCACTACTTAATTCTATGTTCTAACTTATGCTTAATTTTAGTAGCCATATTCTTAATCCTAACATCTAAAACTAAAAGTCAGTGCTGGGTAACTACACTCTCTTCTGGAATTACCTTGCAATTCAAGCATTTAACTCTATCTATCATTCTAGCCAAAAAGAAATCTATTTCGGTTGCACTAGACCCACTTCTAAAAGTAACTAGATAAGAGGACCTCTTCTTGAACCAGGTATTCACTAGGACTAAGTCATATGATATGGCAAAATCCAAAAGTGAATTACCTGCGGCGTTCCTGTCCCCAAAGCCATAGCTTCCATGAACACTCTCATAACTATCCCGATCAGAACCTACGTGCCCATTAAAATCTCCCTCGATGAAGATTTTCTCATTATGGGGTATTCCTTGTACTACGTCGTCTAGATCCTCCCAAAATTTCCGTTTAATAGCCTCCTCTAGACCAATTTGGGGTGCATAGGCACTATTAAAAATATCATTGGCTAAAACTAGCTTAACTAATATTATCCTATCTCCATTCCTCCTAACTTTCACTACATACTCAAGTAGTTTGTTTTCTACGAACCTACCCCATTACGATTCTTCTCCTTACCTATGTTAGTTTATAGCCCCAAGGAGCTATAGTTCTAGCTTTCTCACCTACCCATTTAGTATCCTGCAGACTAAACAAACAGATATATAATTGAGAAAAAAAGTTTAGTTTGTAGAAATATCCTTATATCAAGTTTCAAATCTTTTGGAAATTAACCTCTTTTTGCTTACTCCATTCACATCATTTCCTTATATTATTGGATAATTTTGTGGATCCTAAAAGTGAAATCATAGGCTTTGATATCAGTGTACAGCCATATATGGATATCCAAACATGAAAAAAATCAGGGTTTTTCTGTTGATTTCTGTATTCTAGGATGCATTTTTTATGCCATCTGAAAAAATCTAATTTAACTGATTTATGAGTTAAAAAAATTAACCTGGTATGTTATTTGCTGATGATAACAGAATATAGTGCACGGGGATATTAAACCTGACAACTTATTAATTACTGGTTCTGGCACGGTTAAGATTGGGGATTTCAGCGTCAGCCAGGTTTTTGAGGTAAGAAATTATTGGTAGTAGATTTCAGCATTTCTACATGTCTCTCCAACTGAAAGTGGAGTGCTTGAGAGTGATTCTCAAGCTGAATCTGCATACACCATGAAATATGTTTTTTAAAATGTAGTTAATACCTTGTAGGTGATTGAATTTTTATTGCCGAAGTATGAATATTTTACTTGTAGATGAATTACTTATGGGACCTATCTATGAATTTATTGTTAGTATATGTCTTTTAATAGTTGTAATTTATTTTGTCGCATAGAAGGTGGTCCGCTTTCTGTTCACATAGATTAGTATTTGTAACTTATACCAAGTTCTTTTCACCATTAAGATTTTAACTTTTGCATAGGGTGATAATGATGAGCTTCGTCGGTCTCCTGGAACTCCAGTATTTACTGCGCCTGAGTGTTGTTTAGGTGTAACTTATGGCGGAAAAGCTGCTGATACATGGGCAGTTGGAGTAACTTTGTACTGTATGGTTATCGGGAGTTACCCTTTTCTAGGAGAAACTTTACAGGATACGTACGACAAGGTGTGGAGAGTTGCCATCTCTCAATTCTGCCTTCTTTCATAAATTTCATGTCTAATAACCGGTTTTGCTCATATCAGATAGTAAATAAACCGTTATTACTTTCGGACGGTATGAACCCTCTCTTGAAGAATCTGCTTGAGGGCCTTCTTTGCAAAGGTCAGGCATTTTTTGTTTTCATTTCCGGTATTCATGGATTTGTGTTTTGAAAGATTATATTGAAAAAATTGGTATGCATTAAAATTTTTTGAGTGAGATAATTGTTATACTAAATGTCACGTCAATCTAAAAAATTGTTGGTTATATATATATAATCATCCTGTAATTTTAAAGTGTACTGTATTGTGTTATAGTATAATATACTGATTTCGTTTTTTGCTAAATGATGGGGAAAAAAATTCGATCATTGCGTTACTTCTCTTCTTGTGTCCCCAATATTTGATTTTATCGTGCAGATCCTACACAGCGGATGACTCTAGAGGATGTTGCGCAGCACGAATGGGTTGTGGGAGGAGACGGGCCGATTCTTGAGTACTTGTGTTGGTGTAAGCGCAGTATTCATGGGAAAGGAGTGTCTGCGGAGAGTGAAACATATGCTCAAACTTTGACGAACACTAAAGCAAGTTTTACTGCACAGAAGTAATTGGTAATACAAGTATGTGGCACTTTTAGAATTGGAAAAATATACATAAATTGAATAGGGATGGTTACAGAAGGTGGTGACTAGAGTGAAAATGAGGTTAGGGAGGGTTTTTACTCGATAGAGAGAAATCATAGTGTTTGATGCTTTGATTCCCAAGTTTTCAGCACGTGGGGATTGTTATTTTTTTGGGTTGCAACTTGAAAATTTGTTTGATTTTTATATTGGTATATTGAATGTCATAAAGGTTATAATTTACACATGATAGTAAATAGTATTTACAAGGTTTCTTGATAAAATGTGAGCATTGATGCAACGGTAAAAATTGTTATCATGTGACCTGAAATCATGTATTCGAGCTGCAGAAACAGTATCTTACAATACAAGGAAAGACTGCGTATGTATGAATCGACCCCTTTCCAAATCCTGCATATAGTAGGAGCTTCGTACATTGAAATTGCCATTTTTTAAAAAAGGTTCCTTGATAAGATGGATATGGTGAAATTCTCGGTCATAGGATTGTGTTAATTGTGGCAAATGATGAGGAAACCATTATAATTAATTGGGTGATGCTGACCAACCAAGTGGACCAATGTATATATGCTAGCCCTTTGGCATTTGCGACCAAAATCTTTGATTAATTCGACTACCCCCCACTGCTCGCAACTTGCGATTGATATGAAAAATGCTGCATGCAGGCCTACCACCTTTTGTTATTTTACTTATATAATTGTGTTTTGGGACCCCAAATGTTTTAATGATCGAGTGATTACATGCTATAAAACCAATCATAGCTTTATATATTGACGCAGTTATATCTACCTTCTAACATAAGGCTAGTGACAATTTAGCCATGTGATATCGATAATATGCATTTTATCCCCTATAGTTTGTAAATAAGCATTTTACTCATTTGTGGTATCCTCAATAGACAGTTTACCTCGCATGGCTTGTAAATAGGCAGTTTACACTCATTTGATTTTCAAAATAGGTGTTTTACTCCTATGTGGTTTGCAAAACATAGCATATACGGACGGTGTGTTTTGCACATATTTACAAACTATATTGTTAAACTACCTTCTTTTTTTAAAATCACAGTGGGGTAAACTGTCTATTTTGAAAACTACATGAGTTAAACTGACTATTTTCAAACAATAAGAATATTAGAAAAGCCATAGGTGATTAGTTGCAATAGCCATCTAACGTATGAAAAGTTGGAAGGGGCTGTAAAGGCTACGTGGATCAAGTTTGTAATAAAATACATCGTAGTGGTAAAGTAAACATTCGACACTTGGACATGAAATTTGCCACATTCTCATACAAGTGTCCTAAAGTACGAATACCTAATTCTTATTATTATATAATAATACATAATATATGCATGGTATGTAAGTAATGAGACAATGTAGGTTTGAGTTATCATAGATGAAATATATATTTAAAATATTCGCGAAATGTGTACATACAGATAGGTATCGATCTATGGATAAATATCAAGTTGAGAATATGTTAGCATCTTAATATTGAAGAAAAAAGCAAAAGCCAAAAAGTAAAAGTTAGATGTTCAAAATCAAATCTTCAAATATTAAACATTCTAGTGTTTTTATGTTTTGGGATGCACATTTTAACATGCAAAATTGTAGTTTCAAGTCATTTCTTAGGTGGAAAAGACTACAATTTAATATTCACATATCATACCCAATAACTAGTATTAATTACAAATGTATAATTTTTTTTTAATATTGTTATAAGAAGGCTTCTTTTTTTCGTTTTTTTTTTTACGGGGAAGGGGCTAAAATATTTTTTTATGCACAAAGCGTGACTCAAACCTGATTCTACTCAAGTGAGCAACGGCCTTATCTTTAAAGTTTAAGTTTGATTTGTTCTTCTAAGTTTCATTTTTAGAACATTGTTAATTGATTTTCATGTTGTGTATTAAGTATCCATTATCTTTGAAAAGCTTTCTTGAAAATAAATGACACGTAAACTTAAAAACGAGTATATTTTATTAAATAATACCAAATAAAAAAGAGAAAAAAGGTATAATATTGGCAAGACATCACTACCCACGTAAAATTAAAAATTGATTAATTTTTCTGTTTAGGATTTCCAATATGCTATTTGGGTCCTATAAACGAAATTTACGAGGACAAATAAGCATGATCTGATATGATCTTGACACGATAATTATCCAAGATATATTCTGTTACCCACAATTTTGGTTACATAGAATAATAAATTAATATGTGAAAAATAAATGAGATACCAGATTTTTCACCTGGAAAATCCGAAGGGAAAATACCACAAGAATAGCCCTCTCTCTTTTTCGCATATCATATACAGGTCTAGAGCTCGGCTTTCATCGTTATTACTGTCATAAGCCTATACCCTAATCCATTATAAATTTTCCAATATGACAAAGGATTACAGTTTTTTTGTTCCTTTTATTTAAGGGAGATGAACCATGGTAAAATCGATCATGGTACCCAGGGCAAATGCCAAATTGGCCCTAGTATAACATATGCAATAATTAATTTATTCCTATCTCACTTTCCTTAAAATGCACCTTTTCTTGATTGGAATAACTATACACCAAAAGCATTACAAAATTATTAAATAAATATAATAATTCTCACAAATAATTGCTCTTGTTCTTTTATATCTACATGAAAATTAAATATATATCAAAATTAGTTTATTTTAAAATAAGAATCGAGTCTCTAATGATAAACTTATATGCCACTTTATGTTGTTTATGGTAGGATACGGAAAGATTTTCTTACCTAAAAATTCAGACACCAGCAAATAAAAATGAGAAAATAAAGTCGAAAAAAATAATAAAAATAAATACAGGTTCAAGAAAACGTAGAAAACCAAGAAAAGTGATGTACACACAGGACCACAACTTTTTAAAAAAATAAAAAATTTAGGAGATAGATGGAGAATTCGAATCCGAGACTTCGTACATTGAGAAATAGATTATAACCACTATGGAACCCGAGACTTCGTACATTGAGAAATAGATGATAACCACTGTGGTGGTGGGAATCATGTGATTATCCAAATAAATAAAAAAATTATTTCCACACTTCATATTATTTTAAAAAAATAAAATTGAAGGGCTCGAATCTATTTACATGTAATTTTTGTGGTTGCGAAATTATTAAGTTACTTCAAACTTGCTCAACAAATTGGAATCAAAGTTCTTGCTTTCCAATCACGATAATATATCATTGAGCATTATGAGTTCATCAACTCGATTTGAAATATTCTAAATTCATGGTTTAATTTGTCGAAAAGGCAACCTCAAACTAAACGTTCTAAAGATAAACACAAAAAAATTAATTATCCAGATTAATTAATGTGTTTTTTTCGTTTTTATTTTGCGATATAATTCTTAATTTTATTTAACGAGACTGTTTTTTTGTTGGATCATAAAAGATAATTTTTTGTTAAAAAAATATACTGCTTACAAATTGAGAGAATGCCTTTTCGGCTTTGCTTTAGTCGCCCACTCTCGATTATCAAAGGCGAACCTAATATTTTAATTTCTGGCCATTGAAGGAAGATATATATTATATTGATGTGATTAGTTTTTTTCCGGGTTTGGTAGACTTAAGTGTTTGCAAAAAATAAAAGAAAAACACCAAGATTTATTTCGTGGAAAACCCTCGAATTGAGGAAAAACTCACGAGACCAAAATCCAGTATAATTTGTACTAGTCGCTCTTCCTATTTGTTACAGGACTTGACACAATATCTAAATGAAAAATCAACACTTAAAAATATTTGAAAAAAATAACAAGGGATGACCGAACAGACAATATAATGTTCTCTTCGGAGTCCTCTTTTCTTAAAATAAGTCCCCTGTAATGAGGTTGCTCGCCTCTATTTATAGGCTCCATCCTTGTGATTACTTGGGCGGGAAGCTAGGATCAAATCTTCTTTGATAGTTGCGCTAATATAGCGAGTGTGTCCGAGAAATCCGCACCCCACTAATGCACGTTTATCTCCGTCGGTTAATCTGTTGTTTATACCCGGGTCTTCCGCTAATCTTTGACCAAAAATACCGAGCATGGTTTGTGACACCTCTTACACATATAACACATACACGCATGATCATGTAAAGTGTCAGGTCATTACAGGGTTTACCAGCCGTTTAGCTATAATCTGTTCGAGGCACTGTTGTTCGGTTATAGTCTATTCGTGCACTGTTGTTCGGTTATAATGTGCTTGCTTGGTTTTTTGTAGGGGATTTTACCCGAGAAGGCCAATATTCATATATATATATATATATATATATATATATATATATATATATATATATATATATATATATATATATATATATATATATTGTGATGTTATTTATTAGATAATAAAATCGTATAGATTGAATATTTACTTTCTATAGAATAACAAATAATACACGTTTTCATATAAAATACTTTCAAATGTAATATATGGTCAAATTGAACTACGGAAAATCGAGTAAAACCTTATAAATTTCATCAGAATCAAATATATTCACTTATATATATACAAAAAGTAAATCAGTTGGATTGATGATCGAACTAACCAAACTTAAATATCCAAGTTATACTTCTTGTGATATTTTTTATTGGACTCAAGTGCGACAATATGACATACAAAATATTGAAAATAAAGAATAAAATGTGCACGACAATTTACGTACGACAATTTACGTAGAACCTCCTGAAAGTAATTAGATTTCTTATGAAAAGCTCGCAGCAATTTGATTTTTACAGAGATGGTGGCTAATATGGATGAGATGTTCTTCAAAATTAAACTTAATTCTTCGTCTTCCTCTCATGTCTTACGTTTAACTGATCAGAAAAAGTGAGAAATGTGGCTCACACGGCCCACCTCCACTAGCTCCCTCCACTATATGAGTAAGAATGAAAAAAAAAAGAATGAAAAATCCAAAGAAGCAGGCAGCCACTGAACCACCTCCACTTTCCAGATCACTTTCTTCCTGCCTTATGCTTTCTTTGCATTTAATGCAGTAAAATATTACCCAATTGTAGTACCATCCTGTACAAATACCACCCGATACTGACTTCATAAATTCCGACACGCATCTCAAGAAAGTTTTAAGGTTTCCCCATAATCTTCTTCACTTCTCCTTTTATCTCACACACAAACACGTTCGTGGGAGTGTTTTTCTTTGGTGAGAATATGAAAACTACTGAAGAGAAGAAGAGCAGCAGTTCCATTGACGAGAAGATGCATGATGGAACTAGTGGGAGTGAAAGGCAAGAAGTTGTTTCGATTCCTCAGGTACGAGTATTGCATTTTTGTGTCAACTTCTATTTAACGATTGAATTCAACTAGTAATATTAGAATCAGGATTTTGCGTTTGATCGTATGGATTTGGTTTTTTATTCAGTCCCATCTCTGGAAAAGTACAATCTTTACTTTATTCGGTTCTACCTTAGCTTTCTATGGAATAATTCTTTGCTACCCCATGGGGCGGTGCCCCATGGGGTACATCTCACCACATATTTGGAATATTCCTACGGGAATATTCCAAATATGTGGTGAGATGTACCCCATGGGACACCGCCCCATGGGGTAGCCAAGACATCAAAGATTCTTCTGATCTCAAGAACATGAATTAGTTTGTAGTATAAGGTTGGTTCTTATGATCAAAGGGTGGCGACTGGGAAACATGGACCTTCAAATGAAAAATCCTAAATATTTCATTTGTAATTCTTGGGGTACAGATTGGGCTTGCTTTACATGGGCAAGTTCAATGATTTCTAAGAACAATAAGTTTGCGCTTTGTTTTATGTAAAGATCAAAGTAATATTCTTGGGGACCGTCAAGCTTCAATACTGCAAATCAGAAGATAAAGTTCTTAATATTTGGTTAGGTGGTTCCAGCGGTGGCCAAGATTTTGCAGCGGGGTGAAACTAAAGCTTGAAAATTTAGAAATTTAGAGTGGACAAAATCAAGTGTTTTTGTGAATATATTAATATATAATGTACTATGGCTACGCCACTGGATCGTTCTTTAGTATTTACAAAAATATACTCATAATCTGTAGGTAGGTACAAACCTTTATGTATTCAATTTTAGCAACAGGGATGGCGACTCTTGTGAACAATGCTAGTTTCTTGCTGCACGACTTTGTTTCTCTTAATAGATTCTTAAACGAGAATTTTCAAAACTTGGAACAACTAACAATCAAGTTTCTGTGTCTATTTTCAGACAGAAAAAGCCTCGGAAATGACTGCAGAAACATCAAACAGCAACAAGCATTGGAAAAAACAAAACCTTTTCTTGGAGATACCTAAGGTTTCTAATCAAGAATTTGTCCAAACGAGGATACCTCCCACTCCAAGCCCCACCCCAAAAAGAGTTAACTTCTTTTTAACACCAAGCCCCTCTGATACGAGACTTGATGAATTGCCTGGACCTTCCTCAACTCGAGGCAAATCATCCATTAGAAATCTCTTGACAAAGTTAAGTTTCAAATACCGGGGTACTAATTCAGATATAGAGAAAGCTACCACCACTGACTCTGGTTCTTCACCTGTGGCTACACAAGACAAGCCATCGATGTCACGATCATGGTCAGTCTCGAAAATTTTTACGCCTAGAATAATGAGGATGTCATCCTTGCCTGTAACTTGGGATCCCAATCCAGATGGTGTACGTGGTGGAACTATCGATAATCAGCTAAATGATGTGAGCTGTTCAATCCGAGTCATTTACCTAAAAAATATAGCTACTCTAGTAGTATGATAGGTTGTAGCAAAAAGACGTGAGTTTTAGGAGACTAACAGTTCTTTTTGGTGCATCGTCTCTTTTAGACAAAAAATGTGCAACACATCTCGCGCTCACATTCTGTCCCAGTCATTGACAAAGAAAAAGGAATTCGAACAATGGAATCATTCTTTCGTGTGATTCCCTCAACTCCTAGAGTGATGGATGAAGATTCTGAAGTGTCAATAGCTGCAACAGGAGATGATGGTATTTGTTTATTTTTTTGTTTTTATGAATCAGGTTGCTTTTTGGAAAGTTGGAAGTACTTTTTGAATCAGGATCTTGCGTACAAGAATCATCTGATCAACTTCTTAACAATAAGAATTTCTCTTTTATACTCGCAAGAAGAATTGAAAACGCCATAATAAAGTTGCCTGGACTTGCAGAAAATAACAATGGTGAAGATATACCGGAAAATGAAGCCGTTTGTCGAATTTGCTTACTTGAACTATGTGAAGGAGGAGAAACCCTTAAGATGGAATGCAGCTGCAAAGGTGAACTTGCTTTGGCTCATCAAGAATGTGCCTTAAAATGGTTTGGGATTAGGGGTAACAAAACATGCGAGGTTTGCAAGCAAGAAGTTCGAAATCTCCCTGTCACGCTTCTACGTATTCAAAGCTCTGTCAATCAGAATACTCCCACAAATAGTTTTGTGCATACGGAGATCAATGGAAACAGGCAAGTGAAGGTTTAATGTTTATTTTCAAAATATGTTTTCAAATGTTGTAGAACAATATCCAATTGATCATCATGTATTTTCTTCTACTTTTATAAAATTCTTTTGATACAGGGTTTGCCAGGAAGTGCCGATTCTCGCAGTCGTTAGTATGCTAGCCTACTTTTGTTTTCTTGAACAGCTTTTGGTAAGATCAAGTGCTGCACAATTAGCTCAGGATCAACTTTGATTAGCTCCACTCATATTTTGATTTACTTGCAGGTAGAAAAAATGGGAACTGGTGCAATTGCCATTTCGCTTCCATTTTCTTGTGTACTTGGCCTACTCTCTTCCATGACCTCTTCAACTATGGGTATCCTCTAATTTTAACCCCAAAGAAATTACTTGAAATACTAGCATGTGTTAATATCAGAAAGAAAATACATTATATGTTCCAAATTTTATACTTTTTACATGAAATGGAGCTCCTTAAGCAAAAATTTATATTTGCGTTTGCTTAGAATGATTTGATGGTTTCGGATTTCAAATACTTAATACAATTCAACGCGAACCAAACCAATTCTCGATCATTGGAGTTATTTCAATTTTATTGTTTCCAAATATATTCCTCAAATGAAATATTTCCACATGCAGCATATTACCTTTCGTGCATGTCTATTAATGAGGTCATGTTATGTTTTGAATTATAGTGAAGAGAAGATTCGTTTGGGTTTATGCATCAGTTCAGTTCGTCCTCGTGGTTCTCTCTGCTCATATCCTTTACGACATGGTAATTATTCCTTTTCTCCACACCACTTTTTTTGACTTAATGTGTTCATCAATTCTTGGACTTCCTCATACACCAGGAGATTAAAAGAGTAGGAGAAAACACAGAAATTTATCTAAATATATTATTTTGTGTTGAAACTTGTAGGTTCATGTGCAAGCAGTACTATCAATCCTTCTTGCAACTTTTGCGGGATTTGGTGTATCAATGTGTGGAAGCTCTATTATCGTGGAGGTCCTGAGATGGAGAAGACGAAGGCATGTCCTCGCAAATCAGAACCAGATGTTGTTCAATCCTAGTCGACACCCCGCATCGAGCAATGCTGCTACATCATCATACGGGAGGGATGTCGAAAATCCAGAAATTTTTGGTGCACGATGATTTTTACATTATGTTTGTTTGTTGATCTCGTAAGTTATATTAGTCTGTCACAAGTTTTAGAAATAATTCAAATACAAATGCAGTTTTTGATTGTGAGTAGTATATTAGACTTAGTATGTGTAAGGCTTTTTCCTAGTGCTTTTTAAGTTATAAACTACTTAAAAACAAATTGTGAATTACAAATAGATCATATCTTGTTTTGATAATTGTTATTGTAGATCTTCTAATTTAATATATAATGTATATCTCATCTATTAGGTTTTTAGAATTTGTTAGAATGATGAATTTCAAGATTCGGGGTAACCATATTAAATCATAGTGGTGAATTTGTAATTTATATCAAAACATGGGAGGTTATCCGTTATTGTTCAAACAAAAGGTCAGATGTCATAATAAAGTTATTCTACATGGGAGACAACCTTAATTTTTCCAAACAAAACCGATATGTAAATATATATTCCATTTGAGGCCCCATTATTAGAACTCATTTCTAGTCATAATAAAGTTATTTTATAGTCATCGATATCTCTTGGTCATCGAGTGTTACAACTCCAGGATCTCGAGATGTACGACCATTTGCTTGTTTTAGACATGCTTAATCTAAAATCTCTGGATTTCAAGGTATCTTTCCATAACTGCAATTTAGCATTAACCCATGTACTGATCTTATTGATTAATACAACGTCGTCAGTGAAAAGCATGGTCCAACATATATTCAGTATGTATATTTTTTGTTATCTCATCAATCGCTAGGGTGAACAAGAAAATACTCAACGCAGACCCTTGGCCCAACAGTGACCGAGAACTCATTTGTCACCCTGCTGCATGTTCTCATATTGGATGCTACTCCGTCATATATATCTTTGGTTATATTGACATATTTGATGATAAATATTTCCGTCGTCAAAGTCTAACATAATATCATTTTTGTACTTTATCGTAAGCATTTTTCAAGTCGATAAAAACTAGATGTAGATCATTACTCCTCTCACGATAGTGCTTTATAAGTTGGCAAAATAAATGGATAGATTTCGTTCTTGACCGTCCTGGCATGAACCCGGATTGGTTCTCTGAGATCTTAATACACCTCCTTAATCGACAGTTGATTACCCTCTCACAGAGCTTCATTATGTAACGTATGAGTATACCATGATGGTTGGTATATATATATATATATATATATATATATATATATATTCGAAGATCACATGTCTCTTAAATGCACACATACATCGTTAGAAAAACGAAATGTACATGAAATAGCGATAATACAAGATTTGGATTAGAAATCTAGAATGCAGAAGGATTGATCCAGCAGTCATATCAAGCGGACTGCTACTAAGTTTCTTTTAGATTCGGATTTGGAATATGATAGTACCTTGGTTTTGTGATGTTCAGTCGTGGTTCCATCCATTTTGGCCACAACAAGAGATTCTACACCGACCATCGCGTAGGTGCTTGGCCAGCTTGTAGTATGTTGGTTCAAGAAGCTTGGCAATGGCCACACCGATGGGGGGAGAGGCTATCGGCTGGAGATTGATGGCTGGGAGTCTGGGACTCGTATCGGGAAGATGGGGATGCTAAAAATTCAGAATGGGTTGAGGAGAACTCACACATGGCCTATTATTTTTTCTGTCCCAGAAATAAAATTGGGTTAGGGTTGACCCATGGATTATCATTCTCAATGTGGGCCTCCACACCATATTTGACCCAAGGAAATGTTATGATTTTGATCATCCCTCACCTGGCGATAAACCCTAGAAGTTGGGAAGCAAAAGGGGACATTACCATATTTGGCCCAAGGGAATGGTATTCTTTGCTAGTCTTAACGAGCAGTACGAGATTGTTGTTCATCAGTATATTCAGAATGGACAGGTAAATAAAGCACTGCGAGTTCTTCAGAGACCCAATGTATTGGATGCTAATAGGACTTGGATAGAGGAGCAAATACTAATTTCGTTGAAAGAAGTGCCAAACATACAACAAAAATTTCAAACTCAGCCTTGAGGACAAGGCTCAAATTGAGGGTGCGGTATTGTTACGGGAAGAAAAGAAAGTCTTTGGGACCTGAACTTTAACAAATTAGGCCTAATATAGAGGCCAACGAGGCAACGCCCAAAGTCTATAACATCTACCAAAGAAGGTCCAAGAGACAGAAGAAAAAGAAACGTGTAGGCAGAACATGTAGGCAGTTATGTGTAGTTATGTATAGCAATTATGTATGGGTTGGGTATAAAGTGGGAGAGAGAGGGACGTGTAGCTTTTGTTGAGTGTTTGTACTAGCTTTTGCTATGGATTTACAGAGAATTTCTCTGGGATTGTTTCATACGGAAGAAAATATTTGAAATGATATGTAGTTGATTGTTATTTCAATTCTTTAACAAATCTTTTTTTTTCAAAATACAGAGGAAAATACATTGTTATAAGGTATGGAATCATTTCACTCATCCGAACCACATTCATTCACTCGTATCAGCCCGTTTTAACATTCGTAAAAAGACGTCGCTGTTGAAAATTTGGGCAACTTGCAATTACGTCGGAGGGTAGTGGATTGTTGCATCTGTATCCATCTGCCCCTCCATCCCACCCGCAACTTCATATATTAAAAATTTCTTAAATAAATAATTTAGGGAATTAAATTGTAAATTGTAATATTTAAACCTAATTTTTTAATCACTGCTTTCTTTTCAAAGGGATTGATATATTGAGAACTTCAGAGAAAAAAAATCTGGCTGAAATAAGAGCAAACTCTCGTTCATAGGCAGCATCATAGAAAGTCATATCATTCATATACGATCAATTGTGCCAATCCAAAAGGCACATATACTTTTGTATCATTGAGCTAAATTGTCAAGAGGAGTAATATTGTTTTTTTTCTTTTGATTGGCTAAGGGAGAGGGTGTTTGTGGTCTCGAATTTGAGACATCCCCCAATTATGGAAGCTTCTGGTGCCAACTGAGCTAGAAGCTCTTGGCAAACAAATGATATTGTAACTGTGTGACATGTTATACACAGAAAAGATAAAACAACCAGTTGGGTGACTGTAAGTCCCAGCTGTAGTGACTACTAGGAGTTTCAGCTAGATAATGAGTGACTACCTGAAATGGGTCTGCGCATAGTGTGTTATATAGATCACAGTCTTCTAGTAAATCCTTTCATTCGATGGAAGAAAAGAAGACATATAATAATTGTATCACCTTCGAACTTTCAGAACAAATATATGAAAATTTACTTTCCGCATTATCTTTTACTTGTAGATTGTTTAAATGATTTACAAATTGCTTGATTAATTTCAAAGCATGTTACTTTATGTATTTTCCACTCGGTTTAAAAAATGAACTTGATCTAATCTCGCGGTCCGAATATTTCAAAGACCTAAGTTATTGCAGCTTTGATCTGCTCACTATTCTACCTTGCCGAAATATTGTATCTCTAGATATCAGCTTAGTTGTTCACCCCTCGATCCACATACCAACACATAATTTTACTCTTTTTTTTTTGTGAGATTATATCTTCTATTGCTTTGATATATATAAGTTGAGTACTGAATAAAAGTTAACCATAAACATTTAGGTTAAGCATAAGTCTTGACCATTAAAAAAAAAACAAAAAAACTTTTCATATAATGTTGTTAAGACATATGAAAGCAATTGTTAGATGGCCTAAGTAGTTAAATAATACCGACCATGTTGTCATTACTGAACATCTTAATCACAAATTAAATGAATATACAAATTCTTACATGACTTGATAGGCTAAAAATCCATAAGCAAAATGATAAGCCTCTATCAGTTTCAGACAAGATGTATGACAATAATTAATTAAAAAGATAAGATCAATTACTTAGTCAACCACTCTTAATTAAAAAGATTTATATAATTATAATTAGCCTAGCAAAACGAGCAATCACAGCTTCTCATTGAAAGAAAAAATGCTATGTTTTTTATGTAACTATTTACATTTTTAAGTTTAATTTATTGCCTATGGTTTTTATTACTCTTGAATATTATTTTTTAAAAAAAAATTAATAATTATTATTATCACTTGTAGAATTTACAGTAAATATTTATTATATATTTTGTAATAATTAATATATTTTATTTTAGATATTGATTGTAATATTCAAAATTTAAATTCGACTGAATTTATGAAAAGATAATGTAAAGATTATCAAATTACTTTTTTTTTCAAGTTAAAACTCACATATTTAGCCTATGCATTTAAGAAAAGTAAATAGGAAGTGCTCACACTTTAGCATTATTCGAAATAATAGGCTCTTCGTTTCAACATATATAAATTATAAAAAGTTTATATGCTTAAGACATGTGTTAAAAGTTAATTATTTTGGGTGTCAACGAATCAAATCGAATCGAATATCATGAAAATTTTAAGGCTTAAAATTCGAAACTCAAAAATTTTAATTTTTTTTTTGCTCGAATTCGGTTTAAATGAATGCTCGATTTCAACTTCGACTCGAAATAGTCGAACGTGTTCACGAGCTATTAGAAATATTACTCAAAAATAAAGACCGAAAGATTCAAAATTAAACGTTATTGAATAATTTGGACAAAAATAATTTGGACACGAGTTCGAACTCAGTTCGAATTTGTATGATTTAGAATACGAATCGAATATTTTTCGAGCTAGCTTGATTCTAGTGCATGTCTTAATGCGGCAACATGATTATTATTAATTAATCGGAGCTATGCCCACAAATCTTGATGAAACTTACATTATAGATTTAATGCAAACTAATTACTTAAATAAAGAGAAGGAATTTTTAGTACATAAACATATAGTTGAGTACAAGGATATAACACGATAGAAAAACAAGATATATGCAAACCTTAATTTCCCAGAAAAGAGAATATAACTACATTTTTCATGCAATTGTGCAAAATGATACCCCCAGGATAACAATATTATTATTTATTAATTGAATCATATTAGATTCAGCTAAGTGTTGCTCCTGAATGATCCCAAAGCCTTTAGAGCCGAAGCCCTCAGTATGTATTCATGGTACAATGCAGCTATGGCAGCTCCAATGAAAGGCCCCACCCAGAAAATCCACTGCAAAACACCATTTTCTTAATTTTTTTTATATATAAATTTAAGGAAATAAAATTAAAGAGGGGAATTTAATTACGTGGTCATCCCAGGCGTTGCCCTTGTTGTATATTACAGCAGCGCCGAAGCTCCTGGCGGGGTTGATGCCTGTGCCAGTGACGGGGATGGTGGCCAGGTGAACCATGAAAACGGCAAAGCCAATCGGAAGTGGAGCCAACACCTAATTCAACTTTAATTATTAGATCATATAATGATGACAATCTAATGCATATGCACGGACACTCTTAAAAATCATTTGGTGCAGTGTCAAACACTTCTCGAAAGTTATATCAATTATATTCAACTACTAAGTCAAATCCGTGTCGTGTCGTGTTAGTATCGTCGTGTTAGTATTCGTTCCTCGTAGATGACGATGATATATTTTAATTATATCAATTACTACTCGACCCCGTTTGATACAATGTATATGATATGATAACTGACGGATAAATAGTTAAAAAATATGACTTATCTCACCATTATCAACGTACCAAACATTAATGTAAAAATAGTCATTATGTATCATTTACCTATATATGTTTTTAAAGTATATTTTAAATAAAATCCACGTATATATTTATGTATTCAATCGAATATCTGTCCTACTATGGTACATATCTATCGTTTAATTACCTTTATTGGCATGGGTTTTATATAAAATTTATATGAAAGCTGTGTATTTTGTATAATCTAATAATTTAATTTGTATGAGGTGTGTTCTATATAATGGATTATTATACAAATTAGTCAGAATCTGTATTTTATTATTATAATTCTTTAACAGACTTTAGGTTACCTGCTTCTGAATTGATTAGCTGTTGATTTTAACTACAGTTTGTCAAATGATAAGTCGATGACCAGGCATCATTTGTATTATATTTGGAAATAAATGATTCATCCGGTTTGAGCCTCACTTATACGTCAACTCAATATTAAAACATATATTTTAAATGAAAATACATAAACTAGCATATCAACTCTTTTAGACCAATTATATTTAGTTGGTCCATAAGTGCGACTCAAACCAAATCTTAGTATTTTTCATATTATATCTATACCAATTTTCTCTCTTTATGTTTTCTACTGATTGAATTTCTATCTTCATACATTATAATTTATAAATAACCTTTTAAGAGAGTATGTGGACGACACAAAAAGATATGGTTCGAAGTTATACATAAAGATTTGTAGTTCAAAAGGATTAATTGAGATATCTAATCATAAGAAGTTTTTGGAGAAAACGGATGCATACGTGCGATACGACTTGGTTATTTCTATTGTTGATTTAGTTTACCATAATCTCTTATGATTAAAGGCGATGTTGTATATGATAAGTAAATAATTATCTAAGACATGTAGTAAATATAATTAAGTAAATTAATTAATTTTATTATTTTAAATACTATTAATTTAATAATCTTATAGTAAATTAAATATATTATATCGTTAGCATGTAACTATCCAGTGAACAAGCTTACTGAATGTACCCAAAAAATTATACTTACAGGGACGTGGGAATCTCGTGCACTTCGCTTGGGGTCCGTAGCAGAGAAAACAGTGTACACCAAAACGAAGGTCCCGATGATTTCAGCACCCAAACCTACTCCCTTGCTAACCCCCGGGGCCAACACGTTCGCCCCACCGCCATACCTGTAGTAGTAAGCTTTCTGGAATGCTTTCACAAAACCCACGCCGCAGATCGCCCCCAAACACTGCGCCACCATGTACAGCAACGCTCTTATCATGGATATTTTGCGACCCAGGAACAGCCCAAAAGTCACCGCCGGGTTTATGTGCCCTCCTGTCAATCAACAACAATCAACGGGTAACTTGATTTATTGCAGCTTGATCATGTAAGTCTGGGGATTGAATTGATCTAACATACGTACCTGAGATGCCGGCGGTGCAGTAAACAAGTATGAAAATCATGCCGCCAAAAGCCCATGCAATGCCCAGAATACCGACGCCTCCGCACTCATCGCCGCCGTTTGCAGTGTCCGACTGCCAACTGTACCCGATAACCGTCAACACGCTTACGTAGAGGAAAAGAAGGGTGGCGATGAATTCTGCAATAACTGCTCTGTAAAAGGACCATTTCGTGAGCTCTCCGAAATCGAAAATCGGCGCTGGGGGTGGGTGGTGGTAGTCCTTGGCTGCGTACGCCGCAGGCTCCTCCTCTAAATCCTTTGCCATATATAATTTCTCTGTGTAGAAGAAGTGATGAGTTTTTTTAGGGATAATGGATAGAGTGGAGAAGGGCTGGTATTTATTGACAGAAGACTGGAGCCATAAATGGGTCATTAAAAAAATTATTTTTAACATTTTAATTTGTGTATATAACATGACAAATGTATACTAAATACTAAGCTAGAATTTTCTCAAAAACATTTCATTAAATAATGACACTACCCTTAAATCTTAATAATTTTTTATCGATCTATTGAAATATTTTCTCATTGAAAATTTGAAAAACCCGTCCTATAAATTGGAGTAGTCAAAGTTTAATCTTAGTACAGTAGATTGACTTTTTTTAAAAATTTTATTTCTGATTCATCGGAGTACTGAAGTGACTCCAGATACACTGGTAATTTATGGTGTCACGGCAGGTGTCATGTTAACATTCCGGCAAAATATGTTTAAATGCCAAAAAAAAAAAAAATTCAAAGTTATTAAGCTAAGAAACTTTTACTATATAGAAGCCAAAAGTCAAAACATGGCAAGAACTATTTTTGCAATTTTCCCTTTTTTTCCTTCAAGCATATAATATATTAAATTGTAATGTTAAAAAATACTAAAACTAACCGATTAAATAATATTTTAAAAAAGGAAAATAGTTTACACACATAATGATATATGAGTATTATAATTGTTATAAAATTAATAAAAAGAGAAATAATGAACGATTAAATTGCATTAACAATATATTAATCTCTCCATGCATCCTCCAGGATCTCGAAGTGATGTTAAATGATTAAACTCATTAATAATAATATTATTATTATTATTAACATGAAATTACATTATCGACAGTGGTCTATTGATTACTCACCCAAATCCCTCCGTAATAACTCAAAATTTCGAGCCACCTTCATCCGATAGTTAAGATTGTTCAAATATATATATATACATAATAGGAGGACAATTATTCCATTCAAATGGAAAATATTTTTTTATAATTTCTTACTATGAACACTTTTGTCTTTCAATTTTATTTTTTTCTTCCAAATTTGTACACTCAAATATTTTTTGAAAATATGGAACACTTCTTGTATTTCCATTCTAGTAGTGATGAAAAAAATCAAGAATCTACCACAAAAACTTATCAATATTTACTACTAGTGAAGTAAAATGAAAATAAAATATTAAAATCAATATTCATTTTCAGTGCTTAATAATATTCATAGTTTAAACAAATGTCGCATTCATTCAAATAATAGAATTATAAAAATATATGGAGGATATTGTTATTATATATTTATAGCCGCCCAATATAAATTAATTGGTGATAGGGGCAATTATTTACCCCATTTATATAGCCGACCAATTTAGATTAATTACCAATTTATTCATTTGCATGTCCCACCATTGTCACCAACGTACGGCCTCCTGTTTTCTTTTTATTTGAGACATTTTTTCATTTTTTTTTAAGTACAAAGAGGATGGGAAAAACTATGCTTTATTACAGTATTATTACTCGTACGCAGGACCAATCATCTAGACAGTGTGTTTTTCCAACTGAGTGACCACACTTCATCAACATTTCTTCCATTTTTTATGTACAACAAAACTGGTTGCCTTTAGAGCTTCTGACAAGATCGGGATGGATAAGAGCTCATGTCTATTTTAGGTAGACTATAGTTCGAGTCACGTTGAAGTATAAAAAATTGGTTTAGCCAATCCTACGCTTATAAAAATGGTTGCCTTTATGTAGAATATGTAGAGCTCTCTACCGAAAATTAAAAATTTTAAGGATCAGTTTCGACCTGTAAAATCTAATCCAACTAAATTTAATTAGATATAAAAATCCAATTTTTATT
Source organism: Haberlea rhodopensis (assembly GCA_907163345.1). Classification (NCBI taxonomy): domain Eukaryota; kingdom Viridiplantae; phylum Streptophyta; class Magnoliopsida; order Lamiales; family Gesneriaceae; genus Haberlea; species Haberlea rhodopensis. The sequence goes on along the minus strand of CAJQUN010000005.1, from coordinate 13,521,371 downwards.
TAAGTGGAAGTTTTTTCTCTTTCTACGTTTAAAAACGTATTTGAGCTGTATTGTTACTACTAGCTATAATTTTTGTAAAACGACAAGTATTTGATCTTAAAATTGATATCAGAGTCAAACTCACGTATTCGATTCTTATTAGTAGCAACTTGATACAATTCTCGGGAATGGATTTTTTGTGAACACTAATTTCTTTGCTGATAAAAAGATTTAAATGTGACGTTTGAGTTGCTGTAATATTTAACAACTTAACTTGAGTTGAAAAATTATTTTTAAGTAAATATAGCGAAACACGAATTTGAGTTCAAGTAAAAATAAAGTCATTTTTCAAGTATTGAATCGGAATCGAGAGGTTAAATTTTGATGTCAAATATTGTGCTTTTGCATACTTAGGCAATTCTTATCCAAATTGGTAGCTAGCCGATCAATATATGATGCTTTAATGATTAATAAAGAATTCGTTAAAAAATATATTAATTAGCACCACTAATTAGTTAATAATATTATTTGAATCTATAACTTTACAGGTCCACTCACGCATTATATAATTAAGTACTGTGATTATTTATTAATATTATCTTTGGACCTCAATAATTATAATTAAACAAATATTTTTTATTATGTTGCATAAAATAATAAACTTAGATGGGAGTAGTTACAAAACAAATATTTTAAATTAGCAAGGCCGTCATCTTGCTATACATTCAGTATGAGATGGCAAAATATATGTGTCGTTCAGATACGACCCGTATTTTATTTATTTCACTCTGATGGGTTAATGGATTGTACCACCCTGGCACGGTTCACTTGCCAAAATAGGTGGCCCGGAATAGCTCATATACATGGACCATGTTTGACACGACCCTTTAGTATAGCAAAATGGATCGTGCTAGGTCGGACCGAGTCATGAACGCCCTATCTATTTTGCCACCTCTATATGGTAATGCCTAGACCAATCATTAGTTGGTGATTCACTTACTTTTGACATAAAACATGCTTCAATTAAAAAATATTTGTTACATCCCAAAAACCAACTAGTATCTATACTATATTATAATGTGTGAGTATCTTAGAGTAACCACTTTGGTATAACAATTGTGAAATTTGATAAATACTCTCTATTTGCTTTGGTAATAGCCATGAGACCATGAGATAAATGATAGTATCGAAAGATCACCTATTAACTTCTCATTAGTTCCTATTTTTTTCTTTCCGAAAATATATGTGGTTGTTTATTCTCTTCCCCATAAATATCCTACTTAAATAAGATATTTTAAATATAAATATTTAGTATAAGTATACGACATATAAAATTTAAAATTTTATTACACACAATACGTGTATCTACCGCTAGTATATATATATAATAATACGTTGACACCGCATATAGCCCCACTATCACCATGGCGGAGCCGACAACTGAAATTTATAATTCCACCTGTCGTAATTCATTCGGGTCTCTAAGCTGGTGCTTCATTGTGTTATATTTGCACCACCTGTCCTCAAAAACATTTATGGATGTATAGTTTAAATATTTTTTCCATTATAATTATCAATGCAAAATTAGATTAATGGCCATTTTTTGTCATAATTGAATTCTAGAAACCATATTTTCTAACTTCTGAAAAGTACTTTTAAATTCTTTTAAAGAACTTCTTCATCAAAATATCAAAACTTTTTTTTATTAAAACAAGTTTGTATACAAATGCATTTAAATTAGTTTTGTCCAGTGTCATCCACACATAAGTGTGTACGTACGCAAATATTGATTTGGCAGATCCCCTAGCCGGGATGGATAAGAGCTCATTTTCACTTTGCATAGACTCGAGTTCAAGTATCACTTGACGCAAAAAATTAATTTAACCTATCTCCAATGCAGTTATATATATTTGGGCATGTTAAGTAAATTTCTTTCATGCAATTGCTGAACATTAAGTAAAAAAAAAGGGTAACATCTGAGACATCGGCTACTACTAAACTCTGAGAAATGTATGATATTATAAGTTTTCTAGATATTCTTCTGGCAATTATAGAATAAATGGTTTTTTAAAAAAATCAAAACCACGTATTCCATAGCTGACTAGTGAGAAATACAAATTTACGTACACACACACATAATTGATCTGAAATACAACATACATACATTTTACTCATTAAAAGTTAAATATACACTAGCAGTAGACTCCAAATTTCACCTCCAAACCTCAAGGCTTCAATCTAGCCACATCACATTCCTCAAAAAAGAGAATTCTAGTTGGTCACATTGATGTTTAGAAGAATGGACAGATTTTCAGCTAAGAAATTTTATGAGACATCCCAAAAAGATAAGTACTCAGAATTTGGTAGAACCAGTCAAGAATCATTACCACTTATTGCCCTCTTGCTCTATCTTCTTCGATGGTTAGGGCAACGAGAAGGTTTTTGTGGGGCTACAACACGAGATGGGGCGATTTCAGTCCAATACTCCGTTGGTGACGTCATCTTCGCCATTTTCTCGACGAAAATATCAGAATTTTGAACAGTTATGGTATGAGAACCGCGAAGGGAAAATACGTGAAAAAATATCATGCATTTACATGCCCGCCAGAAGCAGGTAGACTGCAGCACACCACTTGCATGTAATTAATATCGTGACATCTGGAATCTCATTTTCCATCGACGTCTGATTAACATCTAGCCCATGCATAAAATCACGACTAACATCCAACTAGGTAATCGGACTTAAGGAAGCTTGTAAAATTGCTATTACATTATATAAAATTATAAAATGTTTAAAACAAGCTATGCTCCCGGTATGTACGATACGACAAGGAAATGAATGACCTCCAACAAAATTATAAAAGAATATAATGGACAGGGTCAAGAAAAAACAGATAAAAACATATGAATGCTACAGTCAATGGCAACAGATACAACACTTCCAATCAACATAATTCATGATCCAGCCACAATTTAAAAAATCAAGAATTGTTTGCAGTTACCACAGCCAGCTTAATGTTGCCATGTTGGGACTCATAAATCACAAGAATTCTCTTCAGAAAGTTGCAGGGGATTAATAAAATTGATGAAGCCAATGCCGAAAACAGAGCATTTATGCAAATCAAGAACCACGAACACCTGTTCATAAAAGTATACAGAAGCATGGGAACTCACAAACTAAGTCACATAAGTCCGATGGGCGAGTGCGTGTGTGTGTATATATATATATATATATATATATATATATATATATATATATATATATATATATATATATATATATCACAATGATTATTTATTTGAAAACAACGAAAGATTATTTAAAAGTTCTGCCAACAAGTTGCTCTAAAAATTTCGGCATAACCTACGTGCACGAGAGACATACCAGGAAAATGAAAAGCACAAATATCATATCTCAATGCAACAATTAAATACATAATACCATAACATGCGTCCAATTTCATTGATGAGTATGAGTTAGAGTCTATGTCTCTTCAGGAGACTTCTACAGTATTCCTCGATCACCCAGTTTAACAAATCATCTTCCAAAATGAAGTTCTTAACAAAATATTATCATTTAAAAAATCATCTTCCAAAATGAAGTTTAACAAATGGATAATTTATAGAAAGAAATTAAGAAAATGACCTCCATTTAAATATTGTTTTGATAAATGACCTCCATATTTTAAAATAGTAAGATTTACTATTTATATCTAAACACTTTTGTATCCTTATTTTCGTCACCTTAGGGTTTTCTTTACACCACACATCCTTCTCCTCCTCCGCCTTCGTCGATGCCGCCGCCGGAGGAGGGCCCTTCTTGTTTCTTTCCAAGCCTCTTGCCAACTGGCTTTCCCAAACCCGCATTCCTACCTTGCCGCCTTTGTCTATGCCCTTGGTTGAACCGCAGTTGTGATGCAAATGGAGGTCATTTTCTTAATTTCTCCCAATATATATAATATTAGTTTATCTTGAAGCGCCGCATGCAAGACCGGAGCGCAAGATCGCGACCGGAGCGCTAGTGCGCGGATGAAGGTATAATGATTATGTAACTTGGCTAACACATCTCAAATTCCAACCGATAGAGCATATGCACCACGAATAAACAAGTAATCAACAGATTCTTGTCTGAAAGAGCTCTTTTATTGGCTCGTGTGAGCCTTGAGATTCATGTTAGGAACAAAATTTCATTGTTTTCCATTGATTTTCAGATTGTTGTACCAAACTGTGCCAACTTCTCAGAGTGAAGAGAAACGATAATATTCTCAAATCAGATAACCAGCCCAAGATCATAAATAAAACAACAATTAGAGGAAACCAACTTGAGACTAGAGACTAAAAAATTGTTTCCAACAAAATCCACGCTCCATTGAGAAAGAAAGAGATTAACATCTGAGCCTTGATAGCAGATCGCCAATATTTTGATAAAAACTAAGCTCGAGCTCAACTAGTGCATTTTTCAACTGAAGTCCAAGTTCTCATTGACCCACTCAAGGACAAACTGTGATATTTCTGTTCTAGAAAGAATTAATGTTGTAATCAAAATTATATCCATAATTAACAAGTTACATATTTTGACATCTAATATTAAAAGCCCAAAAGAATATTTTAGTTTTTCATTGCCAACGTTAAGCTTTGACTGATGCAAAAAAAAAAAATCAAGCATCTCAAAATGGATAAACTGAAATCATTTGGGAGCTCACCCAAATACACTATCAATCTAGTTAGAGCAGTAGCTTTATCTTCAGGTGGTACTTTCTTTAGGGGGGTCTCAAACTCCAGTTAGCTAAATTGCATCCCAAATTGCACCAAAGTAGAACTAGCCTTCAAGATTAACCAATCAAACCAACTCAAAGAAAAACCAAATGTTGATTATCTAATCATTACTAGATATTTAGCAAGGTCAACTACCAATATTCCGCTTTCATATTGACCCTGTGTTATACAAACAAATGCGCATACAAACAACAAAAATAAACCAGTTTCATCATCAGTAAGTAGCATTTTGTGAAAACATTACACTTGTTCAAATTGCAGTGTTCATGCTCCAATAGTACGTCCTCGCAAAGTATTCAACTCACAAGTAAAATTACTTCAAAACATTTTCTCCACAAAACCAATAGTAATTAAAACACAATGACAACGAAAAATAATTAACCCTGGGAATCAATTCCCATACTTAACCTCCATCTCAGTCCTGTGGAATTTCCACATCGCCATCGGTGATCTCCTGCTGCAAATCCTTAGGATCCTTTCCATCGACCGTACATCCAACAGAGACGCAAGTGCCGAGAATCTCCTTGACGGTGCCAGCCAAATCCTTTGCCATAGAGCGAGACCTCATCACCTTCGCGATCTCGATAACGTCGTCGAGCGATATATTACCATTGTGTTTGATGTTTTTTGTCTTCTTCCTGTCACGCTCGGGCTCCTTCAGTGCCTTAATGACCAAGGCGGCGGCGGAGGGGACAACAGTAACTTTAGCCTGTCGGTTTTGTACGGTGAGCTTGACGGTGACACGGAGGCCTTTCCAATCCTTCGCGGTTTCCTTCGCGATGTCTTCACCGATTTTTTTCGGAGAAAGTCCGAGGGGACCTATTTTAGGAGCAAGGGAACTAGCGGCGCCGACTTCTCCACCAGTCACGCGGACGAATACGTCGACAACCTGCGAGGGATCGAACTTTGGAGGCATTGTTCGGCAGAATGATGCGTTAGTGTTTGAGGAAGAGAGGAGCTAAAGGCTCGTATAAGCTAGGGTTGAGGCGGAGCTTCGTATTCAAAGCAGAATGATTTTGGGTTTTGAAACAATAATTAATTGGACCTTTGCAATTGGGCTGGGTTTATAGATCATAAGGATGCCCATCTGTAGTTGGTATCATTTCCTCTTACTCGTTTAAACTGAGCTGTTCAAAGTTTAGAAGTTCTCAATTGGGCCTTATTTATTTTATACGAGGGACGATCTATAATTTTTTATTATTCATCCCTCACTTATCACATCTCATCAATAGTATTGAACGGTGTCTAAATATTCCAATCAAAGTTGAAACAAATGAAAGTATTCAAATTCATACCATCTCCTTACGAGTCTCGGCTCGCCCTATTAATATGAGTTCATGATTAAAAAACAAATTTAGAATTGTTTGGTGGCCTTGATTTCTTATGAAATCAATACGACGAAGTGTTAGATGTGAAATACACTATCATTTATCAATTTTTCGAAAAATATCAAATGTTAATGACGAGATTAAGCTAAAAATGATTTTTGGTTGACAAGTACTGTTAACTCGATTTTTGGGTAGCGGGTTACTTTAGTTAACAATAATTCTTCCCTTATTGGAAGTGAGTGATCCTAAAAAGAAAAGATGAGAATGAGGCCGGAGAGTGCTCTCCGGTTGGATACCTCCGATGATCAAGTCAAGATTCTTTGTTATACAGTAAAAATGCACGTTTATCTGGAAATTGCGGGGGCCAGAATCCCTTTTCACCTGATATCCCTCATGTATATATATGGAACGGTGAGAGAAAAGATGCCCCTATCGTGCCTGGCTGGGACCTGTGGGGACCACTGACAAAATACCATAATCGCCTATAGCGCACTACCTATAGGATTCCAATAATACCAGAAAATATTCCCCCAAACACGAGTCCCTATATGATTGGTTCTTTTGGCAAGTGGTCCCCTAATAAGACAAAATTCAGGTATATGTTTCCCGGGTAGAAGACCACACTAGTATCCAAAGTACCTTCCCGAACTCTGTAGAGGAGACCAAGATAAAAGTTTAAGGTCGGGATAACAATACGTGCTCACTGGTCCAGTCCAGCAGGACTGAAGATACTTTGTGATCGGTGCATACTGATTGGAAATGCACCGACCCACGCATATACATCCTGAGCTGGGTATCGTTATAAACAATTTACACTGACCTGCTCTTAACGGCCGCAAGAACCCGCCCCTGCCAAGTAGTATGGTTTTTTTGTGCCAAGGCCAGGCTCCCTAAATGATCCCCACAGCAACCCTCGTGTATCTCGTGGAGCACATACCTAGCCTCTTCCTCCTTTAGGCACCTGAGCAAAGGCCCTGCAAAAGACCTCTTGTACAAATCATCCCGAACCAGAGCAAACCTAAAAGACTGTCTCTCTACTTTTCTTGCTTCCTTTTTATCCGAAGGCAGCTCTGCGTTTCTTAAGTATTTTATGAGGGGGGTCATCCAACTTTCCACGCGCGGGAGGTTCTGATGCTAGCTGAGTCGATGGCAATAGCTCGGTTTGGCAAATGACCTCTCTTCGGCATATGGGCCCTAATGACGTGGCCCATTTTGCTAGCTGATCAGCTTCTTGATTCTCTTCCCTAGGTATCTGCACTATATTCCATTCAGGGAAACTTTCAGACATTTCTTGGACTGCCTTAAGATACTCCACCAGCTTCTCGCTTCTGACCTCGAAATTTCCCTTTACTTGCTGGGCCGCTAATTGGGAGTCTGAATGAAGGACCACCCTACTAGCACCTACCTCACGAGCTAATTTTAGCCCAGTTAGTATCGCCTCGTACTCTGCCTCATTGTTGGATACCCGGAAATCTAACCTGATCATAGCTTTTACTTTCTCGCCGGTTGGTGAGATCAATACTATTCCAATGCCGCACCCTTCGTTATTTGAGGCTCCGTCAACATACACATTCCACGCCTCTTCCAGATCGGATCCAATCATTTCTGCAAAAAAATCTGATAAGGCTTGACCCTTGATAGATGTCCTAGGCTGGTAGGAAATATCATACTCGCCAAGTTCAATAGTCCATTTGACCAATCTGCCTGATACATCGAGCTGCGTCATGATTCTCCCGATTTGACTATTTGTTAATACCGTGATAGGGTGGGATAGAAAATACGGCCTTAGCTTCCTTGCCGTTATAACTAGAGCTAATGCTAGCTTCTCTACCTCGGGATATCTGAGCTCAGCACCCCGGAGAGCGTGGCTAACATAATAAACTGGTTTTTGATCTGGTCCTTCCTGTTTGATTAATACCGAGCTAACGACATGCTCCGTGGCCGAAAGGTAGACCCACAATTTTTCTCCGAGACCTGGCTTGACCAATACTGGCAACTCGGTCAGATGTCTTTTTAAATCTGCAAAGGCTCTCTCACAATCTTCGTTCCACTCGAAATTCCTTGCTTTTCTCAACACTTGAAAGAAAGGATAGCTCTTATGCGCTGACCGGGAAATAAACCGGGCTAAGGAGGCAATTCGGCCAGTCAGCTTCTGGACTTCTCTTATGCTTTTGGGAGAAACCATGTCCTGCACTGCCCTTACCTTTTCGGGATTGACCTCGATTCCTCTATCTGTTACTACAAAACCCAAAAACTTCCCGCTCTTCACCCCGAACACACATTTAGCCGGATTCAACTTCAGACCAAACTTCTTTAGGGTATCAAAGGTTTCCTCCAAGTCAGGTACGAGATCTGAGCTACCCTTTGATTTTACCAGTATTTCATCGACGTATACCTCAATATTCCGCCCCGCCTGTCCTTCAAATATTTTATCCATCAATCTTTGGTATGTGGCCCCGGCGTTTTTAAGGCCGAAGGGCATAACCACGTAGCAGTATGTTCCTTCTGAGGTGACGAAGCTGACTTTATCCTGATCTTCTTTGGCCAAGGGGATCTTATGATACCCTTGATAGGCATCCATAAAGCATAATAACTCATAACCTGACGTGGAATCTACGAGCTGATCAATGCGGGGCAAAGGGTAGCAATCTTTGGGGCAAGCTTTATTGAGATCCCTGAAATCAACACACATCCTCCATTTCCCCGGACGACTTTGGCACCAGGACTACGTTGGAGAGCCAGGTCGGGAACTGGACTTCCCTTATTTGCCCCGCTTTTAACAAAGTTCGAACTTCCTGGCTTATGACTTTGTCTTTTTCCGGTCCGAAGTGTCTCTTCTTTTGCTTGATTACTTTGACCTTCGGATCGACACTCAACCGATGCTGTGCAACTTCCGGGCAAATCCCAATCAATTCAACAGAAGACCATGCGAACACATCAGCGTACTTTGACAGGCACCTCAACAGATCTTGTTTCAGGTCCCTGCTAAGGTCCGCTGCCACCCTTATCGTTCTCTCAGGTTGTCCTGGGACCAAAACCACCTCGTCCTCTCCTTCCAACAATGTGTGCACCTCCTGCCCTTCTCGAGCCCTTTGTATGAGGCGAACCCCTTGATCCTTCGGGCCATTGCCGTCGACCCGTTTTGATCTCTTCACCTCCACCCTCACTGTGCTAGTGTAACACCTTTTTGATGATGGCTAGTCTCCCTTTACTTCTCCCACCTTTATCCCGACGGGGAACTTGATTTTTTGGTGGAAAGTGGAAGCTATAGCCCTGGATTCATTCATGGCGGGCCTTCCTAAAATGACGTTATAGGAAGACGGGGCTTCCACGATAGTGAAACAGGTTAAACGAGTCTTCATGCTCTCCCCCTGGCCCATAGAAAGGGGTAGAATGATCTGCCCTAGAGGGCATACTGTATGTCCTGCGAAACCAAAGAGAGGAGTAGAGATTTGCTCAAGAGTATACTCACCTAACTCCATCTGCTGGAAAGCTTCCTGGAATAATACGTTCACAGAGCTTCCTGAATCCACAAAGACTCTTCCGACCTCATAGTTTGCGACGGTCGCCCTTATCACCAGGGCATCATTGTGAGGCGTTTGCACGCCTTCCACATCCTTAGGACCGAAGCTAATCACCACCTCTTCCTCAGCGTCGAAAACCCTTCCTACGCTCATCACTTCCCTCCTGCTCATAGCCTTCCGAGCTCTATTAGAATCACCATCAGTAGTTCCCCCTGAGATCATGTTGATAAAACCTCGGGGGAGCGAGTTATTCTTAGGTAGTTCCTGTTCTCTTGGGCTCCTTACTGGCCTCCATCCACGTGGCCTGCCCTGAAAGGAGCCGCGAAAATTAGTACGCACATCTCTGCCCCTTCCTCGGTATGGACCTCGGCCCCTTTCTCGTGAAAGACCATAGGGAACGTTTGGACGAGATACTCCCTGACTGGACGGGGGATCATTCCGCATGGCTAGCTCCTGTCCACTATCCAGGTTACGACATTCTCGCGTGCTATGCCCCGCGGTCTGATGGAACTCACAATACTTATTTTCCAATCCCTTGCTTGGTTCGTCCTCAGCTCGCGGAGATTTGCGAGGGGCTTGCCCCTCACAAATCCGGATAGCTCCATCTTTAGCAACCTTAAGGGGCGTAAACTGGGAGAAACGTCCGAGTCTTGCATCCTCCGCGGGCCTTTTTTCTTCAGACCTGCAATGCTTGTCACCAGTTTTTGCACCTTCCTTTCTTTTGGTACTCTGGGCCTCTTCTACATTAATATATTTCTCAGCTCGTGTCAGGAGATCATCATAGGTATGAGGAGGTCTTTTTATCAAAGAACAAAAAAAATCTCCTGCCTTCAAGCCCTGGGTGAATGCGCTGATCAAAATCTCTGCTGGGCAGGCAGGTACCTCCAGACTGACAACATTAAAGCGCCTAATGTATTCTCGAAGGGGTTCACCCTCTGTCTGTCTCATTTCAAACAGGCTCAGCGAGGTTTTCTTATAACGCTTACTGCTGGTGAACTGGTGAAGGAAAGCCGGGCTAAACTCCGAGAAAGAGGTTATTGAAGAAGGTTCGAGTTGATTGAACCATTGCTGGGCTGATCTTACCAATGTCGTGACGAAAACCTTACATTTTAAGCGGTCTGAATAGCAATGCAACATGGCAGCGTTCTCAAATCTGCCCAAGTGTTCCTCCGGATCCGTGCTTCTGTCATACTCCCCAGCATTCGGGGGCCGGAAGTTATTTGGGAGCTTCTCCTCCACTATCTCCTGGGAGAAAGGAATACCCTTTTTCAGAGCACAGTGACCTCCGATTCCCTTCTTCATTACTCTGACCTCCCTTCTTAACTCTTCCACCTCGACTTCGAGGTTGAGGCCTCCTGTGGGCGGCGGGTGGGATGTGGCTACCTGTTCGGGCTGTTCATTTTCTCGAATACTCTCCCCCCGGCCGCTCTCAGATTGATCCATAGCTCGTTTCATTGCTTTTTCCACCGTTATCGAGATGAGGCGTGTGAGCTGTTCGAAAGTCAGTGCTCCCACTGTTATGCCCGCTATCGGTGGTGGCCCTTCTCGATTCACCGATGGTGCCCGTTGCTCATTATTTGTCTCCTGATTCGTTCTTCGCGTATTTACCAATTTTATCAACGTCTTATACTCAAGTTACCACAGACGGCGCCAATTGTTAACTCGATTTTTGGGTAGCGGGTTACTTTAGTTAACAATAATTCTTCCCTTATTGGAAGTGAGTAATCCTAAAAAGAAAAGATGAGAAGGAGGCCGGAGAGTGCTCTCCGGTTGGATACCTCCGATGATCAAGTCAAGATTCTTTGTTATACAGTAAAAATGCACGTTTATCTGGAAATTGCGGGGGCCAGGATCCCTTTTCACCTGATATCCCTCATGTATATATATGGAACGGTGAGAGAAAAGATGCCCCTATCGTGCCTGGCTGGGACCTGTGGGGACCACTGACAAAATACCATAACCGCCTATAGCGCACTACCTATAGGATTCCAATAATACCAGAAAATATTCCCCCAAACACGAGTCCCTATATGATTGGTTCTTTTGGCAAGTGGTCCCCTAATAAGACAAAATTCAGGTATATGTTTCCCGGGTAGAAGACCACACTAGTATCCAAAGTACCTTCCCGAACTCTGTAGAGGAGACCAAGATAAAAGTTTAAGGTCGGGATAACAATACGTGCTCACTGGTCCAGTCCAACAGGACTGAAGATACTTTGTGATCGGTGCATACTGATTGGAAATGCACCGACCCACGCATATACATCCTGAGCTGGGTATCGTTATAAACAATTACACTGACCTGCTCTTAACGGCCGCAAGAACCCGCCCCTGCCAATTCCTTCCGGGCTGAGCACTTCTGGATGAGATCATACTCGAGTAAGGGCAAGGATCGGGCTGGACACTATACCCAGATATCAAGTACCTAGAGAATTGCTATATGCAATGTTGATTTTTGTTGGAGAGATTGGATGAGCTCTTTCATTATTTCTCCTCTCGTTTTTATATGTCTTCCTCAAGTAACATCCCATTCCAAATGTGATTGTTTTTGCCATACATTCGAGGGAACCCATTTGTCCATATTTTTATTAGGCCAATTAAAATTGAAATAAGTTTTAATTTAAATAAAAATATGTTATTATTTGGTACAAATGAAATATCTTACAGAACATCTCAAATGATCTTGTCTCTATTTGCCTAGATATTAGATATCTAGGATAGTACATATCACACTGCAGACGTATACTAGGTGTTCGGCCAATTTCTCGCAGTAACATTCCGAGGCCTCGATCGGACTAATTGACTAATAAGTTTTGGGTGTCAAAACCTCAACCTTCCGAGCTGGTCTGGCTGATTGGCCGAGCTTGTGACTTTGTTGAGCTGATTGAATAGCTTGGCACATCATCCCACGTTTTACATGCTCCATGACAAAGTCCAAAAAAATCCCAAATGTCTCGGACCATACAACTAGCTTATAGAGTTTGGATAAGTAAAGAAACATCAAAAAAGACGATGACGTATCATATCATAGATTAGGAACCTAATAAATCCTTGCTCGTATCATAAAACCAAGACCTATCAACAGAGATGAGTCCAGGAATTTTATTGATGTGGGCAAAAGTAATTATATAAAATTAAACAAAAATTCTTGATAAAATCCTACTTTTAAGGCTGTAGGTATGTAAAGATAAATAATTGCAATGCGATTATTTCAAAAAAGAGATTTGCTTGATTTCAAAGAGTAAATTAGAAAATGAAAAGAGAATGGCACCAACAAAATTGAACTCGGGTCCTTTGGATTCATTTTAAAAAGTATACACCACTAGACAGTTGGACTATGCTTGGTAGAACTGCTAGTAACAACATATAATAACAAATTTATTTGAGGGAGTAGCTTACACCTCAAATACACGTATGTTCGGCCATGCTCAGCAATGCCTATAATATCATACGAAACATGTAAATCTTATGACTTATAATCTCTTCCAAGTCCCATATATTTGTAACTATTTCTCCAAATGTTTCTCAATTATTGACTTAAACATTAAGGGTCCGCTTGGCGACTATAAAAAATTGAATTTTTGATGTTAAAATAATATTAAAGTTTGGTATGTTTTTAATGGGTAGGATAAAATTAAGGAGATATTGTGTTCTACCGAAAATACCCCTCTTGTTACTTTATCAACATCTACTTGTTCAAGCACTGCAAATCGAACAAACACCAAAGTCTTTGTTCACACACCGCAACAAAATTCCATGAAAAAGACAAGTGGGTATATAGGAAAATGAATCCGAATTCACCTTCAAAAATTCCTATAAAATTGTTTGGTCTTCCAATATCTCTTATTTATGTCAATTTCGAACGGGTCTTGCACAAAGATGGTGAGTTACCATCGATTGAAGCTGTGGGCCAGGTTAGCAGCATACATGTTTGGAGGAGGGTTTGGTATTGTAGGCTTTCAAAAAATAAAATGAAGCTGGGTTCTTTTTGTTTCTAGGGCAAAGGGCATTTTAGACCATTTCACCGTTATCATCTCTACTATACAAGCATCGTTATCTAGTCAATGGAGTGTGAATGGTATTGAAATCCAGAATTTTAAACCAGCATTATCAAGGGTTGCAAGAATTTGAAGGATGCTAAAAACCAACCAAACAAATGACTACAAAATTAATCCTTTACTAAACTCACTTAATCACTCATACCAAACACAGCCTACGGAGCTTTGCCTAGAAAATCCCGTTGTCTTTAATGTGTTTTGGTACTGTCCAAACGTTCAGCGAAAGCAGGAGCCATAGTAATAAAGAAGTATGTGCCTAGCATAGCTTGTACGGAGCGTAGGCGATACATCAAAGTTTGAATTTAGTAATTTACATGAACAACAAAATAATAATTCGTGATTGTCAAGTGCTTCGAACTCAATTGACACCATCAGCTCTTATAATTGGTCTCGATCTCAAATTCGAGATCCCAAATCCCATCGCCAATTATGAAGTTGGTAGGTTTTTTTAAACAAAAAAATTACAAATTAAAACAAATATATCATGTTGGAAGTTGTTTAAAAGTAGCGTTTCATTGAATGTGTTGTTTTAAAAAACAAGGTAGCTTTTCATTAAGTTAATTTCGGAAACACGGATATTTTATTAGTGTTCAAAGCCTTTTCAAAATATTTTATAAACAAACATCTAAAGGTTATAGGCCAAGCAAATGGTTTGATTTCAATCTTTAAATAAAAAGAACATTTTTATAGGATCAATGGTTTGCCGCTTTACCAGAATCTATAACTGGTGGTAATTGTCCAACTCTAATCTTTAAATCGTATAGCAGCCCAGACGTCACGCTTCGATCGCTCTTCTAGGGACAATTATTACAGTCCAACAATATTCATCCCAAAAATTGCACTATCTTGCAACACATGGAATCGAACACGTGATCTTGGCTCCGACCGTTTTGTTGACTTGGCCACCCACAACTAATGTGGGTGGGTGGTTGGTGGGAGTTGGGGATATGGCAGTTGAAATATGTGCATTTAATGCACATATTCAACCCTATAAATAGAGTTCATTTTCTTCATTCTAAAGTATCCAAATTCAGAGTGTTCTCTCATATCTCTACATTTGAGTGTGTATTCTATAATATTTGTGAGGTAGTTTTTCTCCTATATTGAAAGTGTTGTTCTCTTTGAAAGATAGAGATAGGTTGTAACCCACAAAATATTATAGTGGAATCTTTTCATCTTGTCCGTGGTTTTTACCCTAATAATTTTAGGGGTTTTTCACGTAAATTCTGATGTCCAATTTTGTGATGTCCCCGAAATGATTAATTACAATTTGGACATTAATTTATGTTTATGTGATCAATTATTATGGTAAATGATTTATGTGTTGGAAAGTAATTAGCATGTTGAAATGCTTAGTCACATGATAGGCGTGACCCGGGGGTTGCATTTCAGGGTGCATGTTATGCATGTTAGAAAATGGGGTGTTAACATGATTTAATTGTATTGGTTGTTAATTATGAGGAAAATATGGATTTAGTGGAAGTTTGGTGCATTTTTGTAAATGTTTTTAAAATACCATGTTGGGGTATTTTATACATCATGTTAATTGATGGGGTACAATTTTTATTAACCTTTAAGACCCATACCCCACTATACCCCCACTCTATTCACTTTTAACCCTCACTTTTAAACCCCCAAATTCACCCCCAACCCTAACCCATCTCATATTTTCGAATTTTGGCAAAGGAAGGAAGGAGAAATCTCCACAAAACCTTTGTTTGTGAGATTTTTGTTAAGATTTGGAGTCCTCAAGAGGTATGGAACCCTTCCTAAAGTTTTAATGATGTTTAGTTTTGAAATGGGTTAGCATTTTGGGATTTTTGTAGATTTGTTTTTGGGTATATGTTGCATGTGGTTGGGGTATGATTTTTGAAGTGTTTTATGTGGGTTTTAGTGGGTTATGATGATGTTTGAGTTGTTGGAAAGTTTGGGTTTGAAGGGTATGAGATTGAGCTTGGAAAATGCTCAAAAATGGTGAAGAATCGCGCACCAGCAGGTGGCGATTGATCGCCATATATGAGGCGATCGATCGCCGAAGGCCAGTGGCAATTTGCACAGCAGGCGATCGATCGCCACATATGGCGCGATCGATCGCCACATATGGCGCGATCGATCGCCGCGAGGCAGAAAAGTCAGGCGATCGATCGCCAACTGCTTAAAAATGGAAAATGATGATTTTTGTTGAATTTTTGGTATTTGGCTATTATTTAGCTTCTAATATTGATTTATATGGTTGTGCAGAACCATCACAGGTACCAACAACATCAAGGAGATAAAGTTCTTTAACTTCTCCACTTTTGAGATTAAGGTACGTAAGAGACGTACGGGCATCGGACAGTAAAACACACTCCTATACTATGATTACACAATGATTTCATAAGTATTTATGATGTTTACGATGATGTCTATGATGAGTAAAGATGATATGATGTTTACGATGATGTTTATGATAAGTGAAGATGATGTTCATGATATATGTTAAACTATGTTACTAGAAATGGTAGAATGTCCGGTGATTGTTATGGGCAAGCGAGGAAGGTACTTACCGCTGACATAGCTAGCGAGGAGATACATCCGCTATCAAGGTGTAGCGATGGGTATCATCGTACCGCTATATGTCGAGGGAGGGGGCCAATTGTGCCGCTGTCATAGCAGGATCAGAACAATCACATTTCTAATTAACATTGTTGATTATGAGCATATAAGTGAAGTACGATTTTAATCATTTATGTCAAGAACTAATGATTACATGCATGACTATGAAACATGGACAACAAAAGTGGGTTAATGCGATTAACCAGGAAGTATATGTTAACTATTATTTTCATGCATTTATTTATATGCCATTGTCTTATGATGTTAAGTAATGATGTGCATGCTCATGATGGGTTGTTCCTGTAGGTACATTTTTGGACTGAAGGCTAAGGGTCGGGTTGAGGCAAGTGAGCTACGAGGAGCATGAAAGAATTTAGGTTACAGGATTTTTGGATAGTCTCTACTCTAGGAGTAGTGTAAATCTATAGCTTTAACATTCATTATCTAGAATGTAATTAATTAGCTTTTGGAATTTTATTTTTGGCCTGTAATCCTATTAGCTCAAGGCTACAACCGGAACCCTAAGATGTTATTAATGCATGTTTAGTCCATAATACGTTATTATAATTATGTTAAGGTAGGAAGACCCTACAAATTTTATTCTTCATTTTCAGTATTTTCTATCTCATTTTGCCGCACCTGGGGCCAACAAGTGGTATCAGAGCCTCGTTGTAAAAATCTTAAAAAATTATATGTATGCTCTGCGGTTGCAGCCTTCCACGTCAGAAAAGATTTTTTGAGACATTTTTTTTATTGAGACAATTTTATTGTTGTCAAAATGGCGGCACGATTTGAGATTGAAAAATTCAACGGAAGCAATTTCATGTTGTGGAAAATGAAGATGCAAGCAGTTCTACGAAAAGATCGTTGCTTGGCGGCTATTGGAGATAGGCCGAAGGAGGTATGTACTATGAAAAGTAGAATGAGATTAACGGTAATGCTATTGCCAATCTACATTGGGCTCTAGCCAATGAAGTTTTGTCAAGTATTGCTGAAAAGAAAAATACCAAAGATATTTGGGATACTCTGACAAGCCTATACGAGGCCAAGTCGCTACACAACAAGATTTCCTTAAAAAGAAGGCTTTATACTCTTCGGATGTCGGAATTATCATCGGTGACCGACCATATCAATACTTTGAATACTCTATTTTTCCCAGCTCACTTCTTTGGGGCATAAAATAGAGGAAGTTGAACGTGCGGAGCTTCTACTTCAAAGTCTACCGGATTCATACGATCATCTCATTATCAATCTGACCAACAATATCACTAATGATATGTTAGTAATGTTGCAGCCGCGGTTCTTGAAGAGGAAAGTTGGCGCAAGAACAAGGAAGACAGGTTGGCAAGTTCGAAGCATGTAGAGGTTTTTCGATGATGAGAGGAAGATCGACAGAGCGTGGCTCCCACTTGGTAGATCCAAAATCCAGAAGTAAGAAGAAGAATTTTTACTGCTATAAATGTGGTGGTAAATGGCACTTCAAAAAAGATTGTACAAGTAAGAAGAGTGTCGAGAAAGATTCTCAAGGAAATGTTGTCAGTACCTCAGACGGTGGAGAAATACTATTCAGCGAAGCAGCAATTGTTGCGGAAGGCATGCAAATATTTTATGACACATGAATAATGGATTCAGGAGCGACGTGGCACATGACGTCTCGGAGAGAATGGTTTGACAAGTATGAACCAGTCTCAGAAGGATCTGTATTCATGGAAAATGATCATGCGTTGGAAATTGTTGTGATAGGAACTATCAAAATTAAAATGTTTGATGATACTATTCACACCATACATGATACGACATGTGAAGGGCCTGACAAAGAATCTTTTATCTTTGGGACAATTGGACGATATTGGGTGCAAGACCCGTATCGAAAATAGGATCATGAAGATTGGGAAAGGCACGCTTGTGGTATTACAGGCGGAAAAGGCTTACAAGAATTTGTATGTACTTCTGGGGAAAACACACAAAGAGGCAGAACTAGCTGTTGCATCGACTAGTTCGGGAGAAGAATTAACAGTGTTATGGCATAGGAAGCTCGGGCATATGTCAGAACGAGGGTTGAAGGTTCTCTCGGAACGGAAGCTGCTGTCGGGGCTTACAAAAGTGTTTCTACCCTTTTGTGAGCATTGTGTTACCAGTAAACAACATAGACTAAAGTTTGGCACATCTACTGTTAAAAGCAGCGTTATATTGGAGCTGATTCATTCTGATGTTTGGCAAGCACCGGTTGTATCTCTAGGAGGAGCGAGATACTTTGTCTCGTTCATTGATAATTTCTCTAGAAGATGTTGGGTGTATTCTATCAAGAAGAAATCAGATATTTTTCCAATCTTCAAAGTGTTCAAAGCGCGGGTTGAACTTGACTCTGAAAATAATATCAAATGTTTGAGGACTGATGGAAGAGAATATACAAGTGAGGAATTTGATGCATTCTGTCAACAAGAAGGCATCAAAAGACAATTCACAATGGCTTACACGCATCAATATAATGGAGTGGCGAAGCGAATGAATAGAACCATGTTGGATAGAACAAGGGCTATGTTGCGGGTCTAGCCAAGTCATTTTGGGCAGAAGCAGTCAAGACCGCCAGTTATATTATCAATCGATCTCCATCAGTGACGATTGATCTAAAGACTCCAATGGAGGTGTGGACAGGCAAGCCAGCGGATTATTGTCGGTTACATACATTTGGAAGTCCAGTGTAGGTTCTATACAATGAACAAGAAAGATCGAAGTTGAATTCTAAATCCAGAAAGTTCATCTTCTTGAGCTATGCTGATGGTGTTAAGGGGTATCGCTTGTGGGATCCCACTGCCCACAAACTTATTATCAGCAGGGATGTTATCTTCGAGGAAGATAGAGTGAAGGGAGACAAATGCACACTGAATTCGGATACTACTACAATTCATGTGGAAAATAAGACAGAAGAAGATCAAGTTTCTTCTGAGGTATTACCAGAGCACGATGAACAAGAACCAGATGAGTCAGAGGTTCTCAAAGTTCGGCAGTCTACTCACGAGAGGAGACCACCGGTTTGGCTTTAAGATTATGATACTTAAAGCAATATTGCATACTGCTTGCTGACAGAGGATGGTGAGCCATCGAGTTTCCAGGAGGCTACTCGAAGTTCGGATTTATCCCTATGGATGCAAGCTATGCAGGACAAGTTGGAGGCCTGGGATCGGAATAAAACTTGGGATCTTGTTACACTACCACGAGGACGGAAAGCTATCGGTAATAGATGGGTATATAAGATCAAAAGTGATGGTAACAACTAGAGCTGTCAGAACGGGCCAGCCCGACCCAAACGGGCTGGCTCGGGCTGGCACGCCCAACCCGCGGCCCAAACGGGCCCAACCCGTTTGGGCCCGCCTCCAGGCGGGTTGGGAAAACCCCAACCCGACCCGACCCGAAGCGGGCCGCGGGTTGGGGCGTGCTGGCCCGCCGAAATTTTTTTTTTTACTTTTAGTTTTTTTTTAAAAAAAATTAATTTTTTTTTAAGAAACTTCAAAAACATATTCCCAACTAAACTTGTCGAAACTGAAACTGATGCTAGAAGAATACTGAAACTTGTTTCAGCTTTTATCTAGATATTAACATTGCTACTAAAAAAACTTTATTAGTGAATCCGTATTTTTTACTCATTTTTGAAATGCTTGTTGCAACTTTCAAGCAAGATCAAGTGAAAAATATATAGTAGATCGAATGCTTCAATGTGATATTGAGTTTTTATATATGAATTGAGCCGAAAAAAAAGAAATAACAAAATTTTTTTTTAAAAAAAAATGGGGCCAACCCGCGGGCCAGCCCGCCAAAACCCGCGGCCCGTTTGGGCAAGCCCGTATAGGCCCGCCTGCTGGCGGGCCATAAAAATACTGGCCCAACCCGCCTATTTGACAGGTTGGGCTGGGCCAGGCCCGCGGGCCTAGCCCATTTTGACAGTTCTAGTAACAACCAAGTGGAAAGATATCATGCAAGATTGGTGGTGAAAGGATATGCTTAGAAGGAAGGTATCGACTTCAATGAGATATTTTCTCATGTGGTTCGACTTACTACAGTCAGAGTAGTATTGGTGTTATGTACGGTGTTTGACCTACATCTAGAGCAGCTAGATGTAAAAACGACTTTTCTTCATGGAGATCTTGAAGAAGAAATTTATATGCTCCAACCAGAAGGTTTTGCTGAAATAGGCAAAGAGAACTTGGTTTGCAGGTTGAACAAATCTCTGTACGGTCTAAAACAAGCGACGAGGTGTTGGTACAAGAGATTTGATTCATATATCATGAGCCTTGGGTACAACAGACTTAATGCTGATCCTTGTGCATATTACAAGAGATCTGGGGATGATGATTATATCATTTTGTTGTGGTACGTGGACGACATGTTGGTCGCAGGTCCCAACAATGATCTAGTCCAAGAATTGAAGGCACAATTTGCTAGGGAATTTGATATGAAGGACTTGGGACCGGCAAACAAGATTCTAGGGATGCAAGTTCACCGAGACAGAAGTAACATAAAGATTTGGCTTTCCTAAAAAAGCTATTTGAAGAAAATCTTGCAACGCTTCAACATGCAAGATTGTAAGCCAATTTCTACCCCTCTTCCTGTTAACTTCAAGTTATCATCCGAGATGAGTCCTAGCAGTGAAGCGGAGAGGATTGAAATGTCTCGAGTACCATATGCATCAGCGGTGGGAAGTTTAATGTTCGCTATGATCTGTACAAGACCAGACATTGCACAAGCAATGGGAGCAGTTAGTCGGTACATTACGAATCCTGGAAGAGAGCATTGGAGTACGGTTAAGAGGATCCTTAGATACATTAAGGGTACCTCGAATGCTGCATTATGTTATGGAGGATCAGATTTTACACTCAGGGGCTATGTGGATTCAGATTATGCAGGTGATCCAGATAAAAGAAAATCTACTACTGGATATGTGTTTACACTTGCAGGAGGAGTAGTAAGCTGGGTTTCGAAACCGCAAACAGTTGTGGCGTTATCTACCACGGAGGCAGAATATATGGCAGCTACTCAAGCTTGCAAGGAGACGATATGGATGGAGGAGATTGGACGTAAACAAGAGAAAATTCATCTGTTTTGTGATAGTCAGAGTGCCTTGCACATTGCAAGGAATCCAGTCTTTCATTCCAGAACTAAACACATTGGCGTTCAATTTCACTTTGTTCGTGAAGTAGTGGAAGATGGAAGTGTGGATATGCGGAAAATCCATATGAAGGAGAACATATCTGATTTTCTAACGAAGCCGGTTAGTGCTGATAAGTTTGAGTAGTGTGAATCCTCAAGTGGTCTAGCAAAAAACGTAAGCAGCGGGGTAAGGCAAGATTGAAGGGTGTGGAGATGTGCTTGATTCTCAATCAAATCTCCAAGTGGGAGAAATATTGATTTTTCCACCCACAATTAATGTGGGTGGTTGGTAGGTGGGAGTTGGGGAGATGTGCATTTAATGCACATATTCAACCCTATAAATAGAGCTCATTTCCTTCATTCTAAAGTATCCAATTTTAGAGTGTTCTCTCATATCTCTACATTTGAGTGTGTATTCTATAATATTTGTGAGATAGTTTTTCTCCTATATTGAGAGTGTTGTTCTCTTTTAAAGATAGAGAGATGTTGTAACCCACAAATATTATAGTTGAATCTTTTCATCTTGCCCGTGGTACCCTAATAATTTTAGGGGTTTTCCACATAAATTATGGTGTCCAATTTTATTCTAAATTTTCAGTATTTTCTATCTCATGTTGCCGCACCTGGGGCCAACACGTTTTACCAAAAAGCTATAGCTGATGGCAACTTTGCAACTATAATATTTAGATCGTATAGCAGCCCAAACGTCAATCGTCAACCGCTCTCCAAACATGAACCATTATTGAACTCCAACAATTTTGTTCCCAAAAAATATTTTCAATACAATAACGTATACTTGGAGGGTATTGAAAATCAGCGCAAATGCTAAGAATGAAATGTCAATTCTTTAGGTGATAACGCCATTGACGAAGCTTGTCGCAAGGTTGCAACTTGTAAGCAATGACTTGGCTGTTTTTCCAAGCCAGTGAGTCAAAATTGTCACTCACTTGGAAGTCATTCTCTCAAAAAAGATGAATGAGACTTAAATTTGGACAATTCCACCAACATCAAGAATTTCAAAAATGGTCCCAATCCCAATTTTTCAATGGCATTTTATGGCAAGAAAATGAAAGCCTACAAGTAGAGAGAACCATCCTCAAATCCCAAAATTCAACAACCAAAAAAAAAAAGTAGGAATCGTTTGACTATTAGGATATTCACTCATTAGAAATGATATAATTTTAATTTAAAATTTTGAAATTGTTTTAATATATAATTTGAAAAGAAGTTTGAAAATTTTGTCTTTATATATTGGTCAAAGTGTAATTAACCTCATTGTAAAATTATAAAGGAGCAATTTAACTACCTGTAAATTACTAAGAGTTAAATCACCTCCCAGTAAAGCTAAAAAGGAGCACTTACCAACACCTCTCTTGAAAACTTAAAGGAGCAATTTACCTCATTGCAAAACTAAAAAAGGGAAATTTAATTAGAAATTGAATATTATTAAGAAAATGGGATTATCATTACTCAATATTTCGGGAAATTTTTATTAAAAAATAGTTTTGTTATTGAAAAAAATTTAGGAGAAGATTTTTTTACGATATATATTGTATTGAAAAATCTAATAAAAACTGAATATTATTAAGAAAATGGGTTTATCATTACTTTATATGATTTTTATAGTTGTTGAAACTTTAAATTTTTAGCATTGTTGTTATTACTGTTGTCATGAATTTATTTTAATTTAATTTATTATTATTCTCTTTATCAATATTATTATCTTAATTTATTTTTAATATTAATACTATAATTTAAAATAATTGAGGTAAATTTCTTTTTTTAGTTTTGCGGGAGCTTCTTTTACTTTTCAAGCAAGGTGTTTTGGCCTTTAATTATTCACATGATGGTAAATAGATCATTTTGAGTTTATGATGATGTAAACTGCTCACTTTTAGTCTACAGAAAGTTAAATTGCTCCTTTGTAGTTTTATGATTTGCACTTTTCCCTTATATATTTACTGAAAATTTAGTTTAAAATAGCAACCTTCAAATTAATATTTGAATCACAGTTATATTTAGTAAAGAAACAAAAATGGTTGCTTGAAGAATAGGTTACGAAAATGATAGGATATGGGTTGGAAAGATGCATTTGAGTTTTCATTTTTCTTTATATATGAAAACAAAAAATATTCTACGATGCAAACAATTTGGGGTTCTTTTTCAACGAAAAGCATATCGGGCCGGGCTCGTTCCAATTATAATAACCATTCTAGCTAACACTTTGTCATAATAATAAATGGTGGATATGCTATACAAATTTAAAGGTCCGGTTCATTATTCGATGTTATCATGTGATATAATGTTGTAGCACAAAAAGCATATCCCATTCAGACCCAATTAAAAAAAGAAAATAATCCTTTTGTTAATTGTATTATATTTGAGTACAATGATTGTAGGTAGAGATATCAAACGGAGCGAACGACACGCGGTATGGCACGTCATTGAGCGGTACGGTACGTCCCATTTTGCTACAGTGTCGGCCCGTGGGCCGGCACGACACTGTATAAAATTTTTTTCTTTTTAAGTATAGCGATCAATCGGCATTTATGTGCCGATCAGTCGATACTTAACCGATAGTGCCGATCGATCGGTAAGCCAAAAAAATAAAATAAAAAAAAACTTGAAATGAGTCGTGCCAGGCCATGCCTATTGTGGAAACGGGCCAGCATGGCATGACGCGTTTCAAAACTGTGCCGGAACAGCACGACATGCATAGTGTTGACACGGTCCGTTTGACACCTATAGTGGTAGGTGATAATGAAGCATTCATAATTAAGTTGCCACAATATTTGCAAGTGGAATATCCATCTTCTGATAACTTAATTAAGTTGCCACAATATTTAATTTGAACAATAACAGATATATACATATAGAATAAGTGCATTACAATTTTATCCAGACTATTTTATAATAGATATATGAAAAATTATAACATCTCCTATAATTAACATAAAAATGTATATATGGGAAATAAACGTTATTATTTAAAATATATGTATCGGATTCGTTGTTGTTCAAGTTAAATGGAGTCTATAAGTAATTCACCCCTTAAAAAAATCTATCAACTTTATATTTAATAGTATAATTTATAATTCAAATCTAAAAAAGATATTTGGGAAATTGCAAGTAAGTACCCTTTTGAGAAACGTAATTCACTTAAGTTTTGAAAAAACAATAGTATAAAAAAATTCAAATTTGGAAAACTTTTATTGAAATAGGTTCAATTTCAAAATTTCAAATCAATTGGGTGTTTTTGCATTCTACTCCCAATGCTTTTGTTTTGTTTACAAAGAAGCCCATATATACTATTTAGTTATCTTTTATATCCTTATGTTTATAAAAAAGTTGCATTTAACTTCATCATTTTACAAGTCCCCGTTATTTGCGATCCTTGAAATAAAATGATATCAGAGTCTATGTTTATTCTGAAAATATTATAATAATAACTTGAATATTAATTTGTAAACCTATACGGAGGAGACGATTCAAGAAAAGTTATTGATCCGAAAGTATGTTCGAAGTGCAACTCATACATGTGGTACTTCCAGAAATTGGAAGAACTAAATCAAGTATATCTGACTGAAGCTAAACACTTCAACCAGAAATGAAATATTCTACTGGAGATTGGTGATAACCCTGCTAGCATATACCAGTATCAAGAACAAGATAAGGTATAGAGAACCTTTACAGGATGAACATCAAGCTACTATTCGAGTTAACCGAGGTCAAGGAGAGAGATCATCCTGAGCATAACCACATGATTCCAGGTCCCAACCACTTAACCGGATTCGGATCAGACGAATAGGATGGGTGAACCAACTTTTTTGAGAAATTGAGTCGGATACTTCTAAGATATCCCAAAATCTTAGAGAGATTCAGAAAACGGTGCATCGTTATGGATACTTACAATACCATATCCCTACACAGATCCATCAGATTCAAAGTCATATATAGATCATGATTAAACATCAGGAAGAAATTCTTGAAAAGCTTCGAGATGTTCAAACCCGAGTTAAGGCGTTGGAGTCACGACCAAGTTCTTCAGGAAGAATGAAATGAGGGTGGTTATCATTGTTCTATGAAACAGAACCCCTTTTACATCGAAAAGGGAAAGATGAGGTCTGAAGTCCTTTGAGGGAGACTGAAAAATGATTGCAGTCCTACGAAGAGATCCAATGCTTCCTACAAAGTAATGTAAAGAATCAACATGGAAGATGTACGAGATCTTACTGATTCGTTGTGGGATTTAATCTCGTAGACTTTAAAATAAATCAAGTTGGCCGAATTCCTCGACTTCCACCACAAGAGAGTTTTGGGTCAAACAATACACCACCCGAAAGAGATCAAAGAATGCCTCACCAAGATGATTTTACTGCTGGAGCAACTTTAGATCCCCCAGCTGGAACAAGGAGTTGGTCCCGAAGGCCAGACCTACATCAAACGTCATACGGGAAATCTCAGCTAGATCGATACATCCATATGGACTTATGTTCAACATGGATATCTTGGATTTTAAAAATACAGAAGTTCTTTATTGATGAATGGGCTTCAGCAATGAGAATATCAGCAGGAACGCTTGATCTCAACAAAGAATGATTTATACTACTCCATAATATGAGTCTAGAATGATCAAGCAAAATTGCTTGGGAACTCGGAGACCCAGGGACCAAGGAAGACGTTTTAGACGGAGAGCCCCCGAAAGAAATTGTGGATAAGATGGCAAAAAATTTTAAAACCTGTTTCATTAGAGTAGGTTACTTCGAAGGAATGGATGAAGAGAATGTAAAAAAATATAGACAATCTCTATATAGCCTAGAACTATATGATATCTGTTATGTAGACGAGTGCATCAAACTCTTCGCAGAGTATAGATAGAAGGCAAAGATGAAAGAAAAAGATGCAACAGTACTATTCTTTGCCAAAATACCGAGTCCATGAAGAGAAATGCTTATCCAGGAACATACACAACAATCAATATAGAAGGTGTCTAAGAGAATGTCATTTCTTAAAATGAAACTTGAGGAGTGGTGCTATCAAGCAAAGCTCCTAAATAACTACAAAAAGCTAAGAGGAATCAACACTCCTCTTCGAGTATGTCTTCATGAAGACGTAGAAAGTTCTGGTCAAAGCAAAAACCCTGAAGTTACAGATCCGGGCAAATATCAGGACCGATAAAACTGTGATGTGTGGTTTCTGAAGGAGTCGGATACCTAGCTGAGGATGGATGGTGATGAGACATTGTAAAACAGTCTTGGGGCAGTAATTTTTCGACTTGTGGATTTGCAACTCACTTCACCCGGTGCCGTTATGGTAAAAAATCGGGTTTTGAATTATAATTAGAAGAACGCTATATGAACTGTGAGTTCTTTATAAAAGTATGCTCTTTGGTTCATCTCGATATGACAGAAACTGAAGGATCTCATGTTCATAAAATGCTACTGTTTGGTGAATATTAGGATGGAGAAGATAATGAATAGTATATAGTGTCAGATTTGTTCTTAAAATATTTACCGAGGGTTAAAAATGTAATTTTATTAAATATTG
The DNA here is from genome assembly GCA_907163345.1 of Haberlea rhodopensis. Lineage (NCBI taxonomy): Eukaryota > Viridiplantae > Streptophyta > Magnoliopsida > Lamiales > Gesneriaceae > Haberlea > Haberlea rhodopensis. The sequence continues at coordinate 13,494,420 of CAJQUN010000005.1, read as the reverse complement.
GTTGGATCGCGTGGACCGCTTGGACCACAGAACCACATGGGGTATTAAGGTCATTTTCAACCAAGAATGAGCCTAGATGAACTAATATTTTTTGCTAGACTGTGATGAATTGTTGTTCACGAAATTGTACCGGCCTGAAATTTTTCGAAAGATATTTGAATGTTCCCTGGGGACGAGAAAAGATTATTTTGTTAGGAATGGATTCATAAAGAGTTTATACTAATTGAAGTCTTTTAGATACGTCTTGGTTTGAGCTCTCCGATGTGACCGATATGGATAAAAGCTCATGCACCATTTGGGCACTCGAGTTCGAGTCACGCTTGACTTAAAAAAAATTGATTTAGCTTATCTCACTCAAAAAAAAGAAGAAGTGAAGAAACATCTTTGTTTGTTGCCATATTCTATAAAAATATGTGGGACATATTCAACCATACGCCCAAAGACTACTTGGTCTAGTGGCATAAATATCTCCTATTGGGGAGAGGTATGAGTACAAACACATGTAAAAATGATTGTCCGACCCTAAATTGTAGTCGTAATAGTTCATCTAAAAAATAAAAGAAAAATTAATTTTGAATCATTCATGTGAGTATAGATTAGTAGCCCAAATTGAAAATAAAACCTATCCAAACAAAACCAACATGTTTTTATTCCTGCAACATATCTGTCTTACCATGCGGATTAATAAGTATCATGAGAATTCGTAAATTGATTCTAAATCATTTTCTTACCAATCCAATTCGATTACTTTGATATTGTCTTGAATTACACTGACCTGACCACTTACTTGAAATATTTTCTTTAAAATATTGTCTTGAATTACACTATCCTTGCTACCTATATTATTATCAACATAGGTAGATGAACAAATTATCAATGTCCCCAATATTTGGTTTCATTTGAACCCTTTCCCCCGAAAAGAACCCTCGTCCATGTTTTTTATTGTTGCTGTCCTTAAGGGCATTGCCCTCAGGGGTATCATCCACCATCCATATGAAATCTTTTTTTTCTTTTTAAAAAAAATATTCTAAATGAATGGTGGTGATGCCCCTAAGGGCACTACCCTTAGGGACATCATCAAACAAACCCCAATATTTGTATTTTTTCTGCACGTATAATTGGGCAGAAACAGACAACAGAGGAGATGATAAGCTGTCACGTGACTGACATTTGTCATCAATTATCGGTGCGAAACCAGCTGGCACAAGCTGCGCCTTCATCAAAATATACCCAGTCAGTTAAAAAATTTCTTCATTCATTTTTTCATCTCAGTTTGATGATTTGAAGTATGTGAAACCCTTGACTTGGGTATAATATCAAGACACCATCTTTTAGAATGCATTAAAAAATCCCCAATGATGTATGTACACTTATACATCTATAAATTAATAATATTAAGATCATAAAATATTATTAATTTATAGATATATTAGTTTGAAATTAAAAATTTAGTAAAGTGATTTTTCGATTCGATAAATTTATCATGAAAGACACTCATAACCTTGAGAATATGAATAGTGATCTAAATTACCGCAATAAAATTGATATCAATCATCTGTTGATTACACGGTTGAAAATGGTGAATATTCAAATATCCAAAAGCTTAGAAAAAATTATGGATAGTTCACTGAAAATCCAATTGAGCATGAAATTTATAATTCAGTATCTTTGGAACCATCACGCGAAAAGAAACAGTGCAACAACTCTTCACATTTTCTTTTAGTTCGAGAACATGACACCAGAGCTTTTGAATGTAATGAGAAAAGTTGGACATTGAATCCACCTAGATTAAATTTTGAGAAAACAAACAACAATAGATTCATACTAAATTGGCATAGTTATTATGTTTGTAATTTTAAAAAATTATTAATTTATGATATTGAAGATAGTATAAATTTATTTAAGGATCTTCCTGAAAATTATTGTCTTGAAAAAACTTAAATTGTTACATCGGTTTTTAATATATAGAGTATCAACAAGTTAATTAATTGAATAGCCCCACACAACACCTCACTCGTCAAATGAAATAATGTGAACATTCCCGAATATTATATTAAAAAAATTAAATATATACACGCAGTCGATCGTAGAAGCGCTCCATTTCACGTGCGATCACGCTCCCAACAAATGCTATGCACGTGTTATCAATACAAATGTAGATGGACACGTGTTGGAATTCTTGGAAGCCTCGACTGGGGAATTGAACCACAACCCCCCCTAAGCGACAAAATTTGAAGCTTTCTCGCTTTAAAGAGACAAACATGCGATCTTACTAATATGCCCCTGGGGTTCTGCTTTTTGACGTACTTGAAATTTTGGGACACGTGTATCTAGTGAAGATTATGAGGTAATTTGTAAACAATTACTAACATTCAAATTATCATCGAACTGCCCTATCTGTTTTGAAGAGTGTTAAAGGTTGATAATTATACTACAGTTAGTAACTAATTAGCTAAGATGCTATGATGTTTTTGAGTTGATATCATATGTCTATTTCTGAATCTGACGAGAGAATAGAGTAACAGTTCAATATATCTCGTAGCTAAGGAGCTACGAGTTATGCAGCTATGAGCTATTGAGCTAATGACTTGACTAGCTATTCCTGAAGCACTTGAAGTAATAAAATATTGTCACGCATTGAGAATTTGTAAACTATGTTAACTTTTTATAAGATACATATATTGCTCCACTAATTACCAATTTGTTTGAGTTGGAACCTCGTGTATCTTAACATGATATCAGAGCAGGCTTTTCATGTTTTTTTTCCGCCCGCATGTTCATCGTCACCCGCATTATCAATTAACGTGTTTGACTTATATGATGTCACAAGTGATGAGCGTGTTGAGAGTTATCCATGTGATTGTAGACATTTACTCCACTTATTACCAATTAATTTTTAATTAGAATCCCATGTATTCTTAATAAAAATCTAAATATCCAAGTTTGATGTCAAATTGAAGTTTTCAAGTTTTTTTTAAAACTTAAGACTTCGCTCCATTCCATATTCGGCATAATTTGACATCTCTAATTTCCAGTATGGAGTCCCATCCCAGCTTAGGTCATGACTTAAGTCCATCCTACTATCTGAGTTAGGATGTCATACTATTGACAGATAACTCGTAGCTATCCCAAAGAATTAAACTTTACCTCTCATGACGATAACATGATAGGAGCCACATTCTTGTTTCCTAAAGGTACATTAAGGAATTTTTTAGTCGTGGGTTTGAGCTTGGAAAGGAAGAACCGCTATTCTATTCATTTAGGTGCTTCAAGAATAGGCGCCTCGGTAGCTCAGTAGTTTCCTAGCATTTTAGCTCCAGCTCATTGACTACCAGACTACCAGTTAACAATTATATAAAGGATTTTCAGAAACAATAACGATTATATTGCACACACACACCCGAATTTTGCTTCGTTCCACTTTGTGAACTCAAACTCAATACAAGATATTTAAACACTCCATGTGGTTCATAGGCAACCTTTCTTGGCCGGAAGATGTCCTACAGAATCCACCTCCTAGCTATGAGCTCTCATATCACCTTTCAAGCTGTCTACACTGCTATGTGGGCAATTAATCATGTAATAAATTAAGGTATCGTATATTAAATTTTTAAATCTGTGTTTTTGACTTTTTTCTACGAGCTTTTATTTTCAATTTTTAATTAATTAAAACACATACAGTAAAATATGTGGTCATTGTCCACTAATTAGAAATGACATTGCCGTTTTCGCCTTTCGGGGTCAAATTTGTAACTTCAAATAAATTGCAGTTGCAGAGAATATAATGTTTACGGAGAAGAGAAGTTTTAGAGAGAGAGAGAGAGAGAGAGGCTTATCCATTTCAAACCCCTTTATAAAAGCAGATCAAGACTCACATCTGCCATTTTCCCTATGAAATCTCCCAACTCCTCTTTACGAAAACTTCCCTAGATTTCCGTTTTACATGTCGGCACCGAAAGCCTGCCTCCCTAGAGGTAATAACTACAGATTCCTCCCCACCGATCATTCACTGGCTAACGATTCAATGATCTTAGAGCTCGAAGAGTCCGATATCTGGAACACGGCGACTCGATCGGCTTCTCCGGAGTACCTTAAGCAGAGTTCGAGAGTTTCCAGGAAGGCCTCGGAGACGGGAGTAGTCGGCTCGCCGGCGTCCCTGCCGGTGAACGTCCCAGACTGGTCGAAGATACTGAAGGACGAGTACAGGGAGAATCGAAGCAAAGGCAGCGACTATGATTACGAGGAGTATGACGCGGGGAAGACGGGGGATTGGATTCCGCCGCACGAGTTTTTGGCTCGTCAAATGGCTAGGACGAGGATCGGATCCTTCTCGGTACACGAAGGGATTGGGAGAACTCTGAAGGGGAGAGATCTCCGCAGGGTTAGGAATGCGATTTGGCAGAAAACTGGGTTCCAGGATTGATGATTATTGATTGATGATGTTTTTTTGTTATTTTGATGGAAAATTAAAGTAAGTCTAACAACTTGATGATGATGAAGAATCTGTAAATTCAGTTTAAATTCTTAAATTTGTTAGATTTCAATGCATTAATTTTAGCATGTATCAACATTTAATAGCAAGTATATACTTTTTTTTTTGAAAATTATGTTGTATAAAAAAAGTTCTTATTGTTTAATTTTTTGAAATTTTGATTTGATAACCGAATTAAATTTGTTTTCCATTTTCCTATTCGCAATCACATGTATACAAACGTTTGAAACATCTCTGATTGTGGTAAAAATATTGAGTGTTTATTAATAAAAATATACTTTAATAAACTTCAAATGATTTCAATATTGTCAGCAAGGGTTTTTGTGATTAATTATTCAAAATATTTTTATGTTGTTTTTTTACTTAAAGTTAAAAAATTGTTTTTAATCAAAAGAATTGAGTGTTTGTTATTAAAATAAAAATAAAGAACTTAACACATTTTAAATTATTACCCGTCCCGCCTCGGTTTCAGTTTTTTTTTTTTTAATTTTTTTTTTTGCTAAAAATCAATTTTGAAACACAAAAGTTGAGTTTTGTGATTAAATTTCATGTTTTTTCTAGTTAATATTATAATAAGCATTGTAAAATTCTCTTTAAACTACTAAATATTTATTAATTTTACTCTTATTTCCTTCAAAATGTCCAATTTCTTTAACATGAACACATAAATTTTGATATAAAATTAAATAATGATTTTATTGTTCAATTAAAGAAGTAAAATGTATAATCAATATCATATTTATTTTTTTAAAAAATTAAAAATGTATTGCGGGGCAGGTCCGGGGCGGTTTCGGCCAATCTCAGGACCCGCCCCGCCCCGCTTCCAAACCCGGTTGAAGCGGGTTTGAACCCGCCTCGGTGGGATGAGTTCAATAAGAATTCGGGTCTAGACCCGTCCCATTGCCATCCCTAAACACAAGGCACCTTTTTAATCCCAAGCCCCGATTTTCATTGCTACAATTGAAGTATAGATATGTTCTGAACCGTTAGATTTCGCTCTCAGTGTGGGCTTCTGAGAAGGGACGTTTAGTTATAATTTAAGTGGAGAATAAATTCTTAATTGCTACAAATATTATTCATATTTTGACCAACTTTATACACAACTTTCAAATTATGATATCCACTCATTTACATAGACTATTATAATTGATGAAGCATATTACTTTAATTTAAAAATTAATATTATATTCAAAAGGTCATATTAAGCCTATCAACAAGGCAACACCAAAATTATACTAATGTATTTAGTACACATTGATTCAAGTCAAAAAAATAATTATTATATTTTCCTAAATTAAGTGATATTTTTAGTCCAGTTTAATCATGTTGTTGTATGAATCTATATGGATGTGTATTTTTGGGATATAAGTAAGCAATCAACAATGACGCAATACGATGAATGTCGAATGCGAGATTTTTAGTCACTGTCCTTGAAATGATATTGCAATGATATGATGCTAATGATTTAGCGCTATCTTTTCCAAGATACAACGACTATGATTCGTGATAGAAATACTTCAAATTCTGAATAGTTAAACCACAAAGGTTTAAATGCACTCAAACATGAATAATAGATGAACAAGATGAATGTGCATAATATTACTTTCAAAAACTTGAATTTGATCTCCCAAAAGTAATTTTAATTTATTAAATGGTTATTCTATATATACTAAACCAATAGATATCATCAAAATATATATTGTTTAAGTGGTTTTCAATGAAAAAACGCAACCATACCAGAAAAAGTGCACAACCCTTCAGAAAACTAATTTTATAAGTTTGGACAGAAGACTATGCGCTAGGACGCCTCCAAGCGGCGCCCTAGAGTCGTGCATACTGCCTAGGAATTGCCCTGGCAGTGTTTCCTTGTCTGTTTTCATCAGTTTTTTCTCAATTTATATTTTTTTCGATTTTTTCATACTTAATTTCAATTCATTAAGCATATTTTTTCAACAGTTTTCTCGACTGACAATGTCCTTTAGGGTTGGATATTACTCCTAAGAGCATTGTCCTTAAGCGTCTATCGACCATTATATGAAAATATTATTATCTAATGGTTCAATTTCTTTTTATGGGTAGTGTTATCATGGTTATCATCAAAACAACCGTTATCTAAAATTGATTAATGATTTACGGCCACCTTGAATATGACATTTAGATCAAACAAAATATGTCCAATAGCAAAAAATGCAGGCCTCTGAATAAGCCCAAATAAAATGTTGGCCCATGTCTGCCACAAGCACTCACCACTCCTGGCCCAACATGATTGATCGGACATTCGTTGTCGCTTTGTAATTTTTTCGTCCAATGATGACTGGTGGATACAACTACTAAACCTCAATTTTTCCAACCTCTAAATTTGCTGTTCGATCGAATTCAATTTTCTATGAACCTGGAAATCTATTCCAATTGTTTAGTTTACTTCGTTTGGTAAATCATTATTAAAAATGGCTTCTGATTCGAATTCTTCATCCTCCAGATCATCAGCTGACAGCAATGATCAAAACCCTAATCACTATTCGGACCAGGATCCGAACCCGGATTCGATGGACCAATCCCTCGACGCTTTGGAAAACCAGTTAGCGTCCATCTCAATGTCTTCCAATCCTCGGTCAATGACACTAGACGACGAAGAAGAAGAGGGAGATGAAAAAGTGGAGGTGGAATCCGTTGAGCGTATAACTACCTCGAATGGGTCGTCGAACGGAGAAATTAGAGATGAGGAGGTGGAAGATGAGATCGAGGAGAAGCAGATTGGAGATAGTTCACTGGCGGAGACTTCGGATGTGATTAAAGAAAACTCTTCGCTGGTGTGGAGGAATATCTCGGAGGGAGAAGAAGCTGAACTTCCCTTGAGCCCCAGAAGCAGTGGGTATGCGGGTGAGAGGGGAAGCACCAGCGGCGGTGATGAAATTAATGATGATGATGATGATGATGATGGTGATTATGGGGATGAGAATGAGATTCGTAATGTTAAAAATGGAGCTCTGGGGTCCGCGGAGCTGTTTGTTTCCGGCAAACGCCACCCGGATGAGGTCGTTTACAAATCTTTTATATTTGGATACAAATTGGGTTAGTTGATTGAAAGTTTGGCGTCGTATTTCCTGATTGAGAGTTTATACTTTGTCCTCCAAATGTAGCAGTAGCACCAAGTTAGTCGTCATCACATATTTGCTACTCTAAAATTGAATGCTATGTAGCATAATACGAAAGATAGATTGGAAGGATGCCTTATGCTTTTATTATATATCTGCATTTGTTAATAACTATTGTTCCTTGTCGAAAAAAAGTTATGGTAGAATGATACTCTCTGATCTATGCTCATATGTATGTTTCATCGTGTAATTGCAGGACGATGCTTCAATTTCGTGGAGGAAGAGGAAGAAACATTTTTTTGTTTTGAGTCACTCCGGGAAACCTATATTTTCAAGGTTTGTGCCACTGCTCTTTTAGTAGTTTCTGGATTATGAAAGAGATTCACATCCTTCTCTGTACTGTGAAATTAGAATTAGCAATGGATGATTTTCTCTTACTTGGTTTTATTGTTGACTTCAAAGATATGGGGATGAACATAAACTAGCTGGATTCTCCGCGACATTGCAGGCCATTGTTTCCTTTGTTGAAGATGGGTATGTGTGTTGCGACAACTGCATTGTTACAAATTAATACTTTCATTGTTGTGCAGTTCGTTGACTGGATATCATTCTTTACTTAATTGATATTCTCAGGGGAGACCGGGTCAAATTGGTGAGAGCTGGAAAACACCAGGTTAGACCGTTGAATATTACCTTTTCTTTCGAATCACATGTTTCACAGTTATGTGATAATTTTCTGGTTGGTTGTAGCTTCTTCTCAGAAACAATATTAGGAGCTACCTAATGATATACGAAGTAGGAGTGATAAGCTGCCAATTATTTTTGCTGTTACCACCTTTCTTCGCTTGTGTAGTTTTCTGCGATTGTACGAGACAGACAAGTAATTCTGCGAACCCATTTTGATTTATCAAAAAAGTAAAAAACATTGCATTGTGAAATTCAGCAGTTAAGAATGTAAGCTATGCTGCTGGCTAGGTTTTGGCAAGCAGATCAATTAATTGGAACAGAAGATCTGTTTTCCCCGAACGACAATTTATTCGCACTTCATTATACCATCATGCTTGTAATATTCCATGGTTGATGTGGAGAGTTTGGAGAAAAACTTACACAGCATAATCATAACTTGAAACATTTGTAGGTGTGAAAATCTTCTATTTCTTGAATTGAAGTAATTTTCAGCAATTTAAGAAGAAACTATAAAACTTCACCACTATTGGTTGCTATTTTCAGAAAGACCTTATATGGATTTAGTGACTTTGGCAAATTAATTCCACCTTCCTGTTTCATTTTGATGGGATTTTATATAAAAATCAAGCAATGCTTATGGATTTTAATTATCGCGGGATTTCCTTCCATATATGAACCAATTCATTTCTATTTATCATTTGTAGCTTGATACCTATACCTGTTGCCAATGGTTGTCTGACCTGTGGACGATGGACAACTTTATGTGATGGTTGAACTCGTTCAGATTGTATTGAGGGTTGGAGAATAACGTGAAATTGAAAGGATGATTGGACTTCAGTTGGTTTTGTAGTAGGGAGCAAAGGAAGTGAATGCAAATACCCCTTTCATTCTTTGATTTTATTTGTTTTTCTTACTGTGCGGAGAAAGTTGAGAAGTGCAAAGCAATGGTTGAGGTAGTTTAAATGTCAAATTGGCATATTTCAATTGCACTAGATCACCTAACCAGGCCTTGGGGAGTCTGTTATGATTCCTCTGTTTCCCATGGTTTATTTTGCTGCTAGTGGAAGAGATACATGAGAAAACACTAAACATTGAAGATCCTTTCAATGGTAACGAATACATCAACATGTTTCAAAAGGGCCATTTGATAAAAGTTCGAACACTGAATTCTATTACCAAGAAGCATGTATCACCAAGTGTGGAAGTTTCAAGAAGGAAAAAATCATGCTCAGATGTCATTGCAAATGCTCTTAGTCTCTGTCCCATAATTTTTCACCGCTGCTAAGGCACTTGATTATTTTTTTCCTTTTTACTTATGCATCTAATTCATGTATATATGTTTTTCAGATTGTTTGATTTCAAATGGTGGTGTTCAGTTGATATAGAGATAAATATCAAAATGTTATGTGCTTGAAGTGGCTGATTTATAGAGTTCCTAGGTAAAAGTCATTTAGACCAAATGTTGTAAATGATCTAGGATGCAAGAAGCATGTCCCTAGGTGTAATTCTAAGTGCAATGCGCCTAACTGTTTTAAAGTGGTAGTTGAAAATGTAAAAACATGCATAGATCTTTTGCTTCATTATGGATTGTAACAGTTTCTGTTGTATGTCCTGTCATTTATACATCCCACTATGCTGTCTTAATTTAGGTATTTGCAAGATGATCTTTTCAAAGTTTTTTCTAAAAGTGGTTATGGTGAAAAACTAGCGAGATGTCCTATCCTATGGTGTAATAGTGGCGTTTTTTAAAATAGTCGAGGTTTCCAGATGAGGAGATTTTTGGTCTTATGGAAGGTTTGTATTTCAAATTTTCAGGTAATTTTTCTTGTGAAAGGACCTATTTACTTGGTGTGCATAAGTTGCACTGAAGAGCCTTATGAATCATTAAGGGGACAGCTGGAGCTCCTCTATGGTCAGGTAGCTCATCCTATATGTATTGGCAATTTCAATTTGTACTATGGCTGTCATTATCTGATTTAAATTTATGGCTCTGAGCACCCAGCCTGTAGTTTATGCCTCTTTTAGGTTGCTGACTTTTTCTTTCTTTCCTTATTTTTTAAATGGAAGCCTGACCTGATATACATTAATTCCTTTCTAAATCTAGGTAATTCTTATCCTCACGAAATCTGTAAATCGATGTTTCGAGAAGAATCCAAAGTTTGATATGACATCTCTGCTTGGAGGAACTGATGCAGTTTTCTCCTCTCTCATCCATTCATTCAGTTGGTATGCATGTACGCTTCTTAGCTTGTTGAATTAAGTTGGTGCCACTTCAGCTACCCTATTTCTTTCTTTTATTTTATTTTATTGATCTCTTTCTTCTCTTCTCCAAGATGTGGTGTTGTATAGTTGGTAGAGCTTTATGTGCAATCAACAGATATTTTGAAGCTTAGGCCTGCGGTTACTTGATAGATGAAAAATAGAAAAATGTAACTCAAATTGTTAGACCATTTTGTTTTGAATTTTGCAAGAATCTAAAATATTGGTTCTTATGAGAGCTTATAATAGTAGTTCAATGAAGTAAGTTGTGAATCACATGATTTCTCCTTGATTCCAATTCAAAGTGTTCTCTAGTTAGCCATCTAATGAGACCAGTTTAGATTGTAAATTCTTTGAAACTTAATTAGGGGTTTATAATTGTAATATTCGCGGCTGTAATTGTAGGAATCCTGCCACTTTTCTTCATGCCTACTCTTGTCTTCCACTTTCTTATGCGGCACGCCAAGCTGCAAGTGCCATCTTGCAAGATATAGCTGATTCAGGAGTTCTGTTTGCACTCTTAATGTGTAGACACAAGGTGTGACATCTCTGCCTTTATTTAAAAGTTGGTTGATCATATTCTGAATTACTATGATAACCAAGTTATTAATGATTTATTTGTCAAGCCATCTTAGAGCAAAATGTGATGCAGGTTATCAGTCTTGTTGGTGCACAAAAAGCATCCCTTCATCCCGATGATATACTGTTACTCTCAAATTTTATTATGTCTTCTGCGTCATTTAGGTAAGTCTATATGGCTTCAATATATCACTATTATCGTTCTGATCGATCAAACTGTAGCAACATAAGTTTGATTTAGTTAGGCACGCATTCATTCGATAGGCAGTTTTTGGAGTGTCCATGCACAACATGCAAACTTATTTTGGTTGTGGATTTTGTGCACCACTTCGTTGTTGCTGTTAAATGGTCCAAAACTCTATGCTGATTGTTTTCACCAGGGATTGAGTTGCTTATTCTGGGAAGTTCCACGAAGAAACATGCTGTCTTCTGTTTTTCAATGTATAGCAACTAGCTATTTAGACTTTTTTTTGTTGTCCTTTGGCAAACTTCATTCTTGGGTGATAATTTTGGCTTATAATTATGAGCCAGGTGCTTATTGATGCATAATGATCCGTTAATGAATTTTCTAGAGATATAATATGAAGTTTCTAGAGACTTTGTTACTTGCACGTTAATTATGATATGTATCATAAATTCATGGACAATTTGAAAGTTGCCATTTCATACTCTCTCACGGTTATGAAAACGGGGTACGGTTAGAGAGTAGTGGAGAGCAAACCCCAGCCCAAAGATGAAACTTAGATGCCAAATTTGATCGGGTTGAATAGCATCAGAGATGAAAAGCTGATGCCTCTTCCAAAAAAAACCGTAGAGTGGCACGTAGAGTTGTAATAAATTCCCTCACTTTCCCCCCGCCCTATTTGATAGATCATCAGTGCGAAGTGAGTCTACTATGTCTGTGTTATAGTAAAACTTAATAGTAAAACTTAATTGGTAGCACTAAATTTGCATCTCTTTTCCCTTCTACGAACACAATACATCTTCTTGTGGGGAGCAGAAATAAAATTTTGTTTTGGTTTTAGCTGTTTGTTTATGTTCCCTTCAAATTTATTAATTTTATGTCTTGAGTAATCTAATGTAGAGAACACAGATTACCTTTTCTATTAGAAAAGGTAAGAACGCTTATTATTTTATACGTTTGTCTGAGACTTATCTCTTACATGATTCAATATCATGCAGGACTTCAGAATCTTTTACACCAATTTGCCTCCCTAGATACAATTCCATGGCATTCCTTTATGCCTATGTGCATTATTTTGATGTAAGTCATGCTCAAGTTGGCTAGACAATAACTAATATGTTGGCATTGTTGTAGAAAATGTTATTGCATCTGTTAAATTTTATTTGTGAATTGTTGAATCTGGTGACAGATCGATACATATCTGATATTGCTTACCACAAGTTCAGATGCCTTCTATCATCTGAAAGACTGCAGGTAAATTGTTGATTTGACCTGCATTAAGAGAACCATAGGCTTGTAATCTCCAACTTTGTGAGAGATTTTTCAGTTTTTGGAAAATCTTGTTGTCTACGAGCACAACAAAGTTTATTGGGTAAAATTGATCTGTTTTATAAAAGAATGTATCTGATGCATCTAATAGGGTTCAAGTTGAAAGTGTACTTTTGAAGTCAAATGTACTAAGTGAAGCTCAAAGATCCCTAGTAGATGGTGGCATGCGTGTTGAGGATTTGTCAATGGAGCCTACTTCTCCTGCTGGAGCCACATCTCCTCATTTAGGTCATCCAAGTTCTGCAACAGATTCCCCGGGTAGAGCTGCAGAGTCATTTCTCGGTCTTGGTGGTCCAGCTGGATTATGGCATTTCATATATAGAAGTATTTATCTTGACCAATATGTGTCATCTGAATTTTCATCTCCAATCAACAGTTCGAGGCAGCAAAAAAGGTGACTAGTTAAAGTAATGTGCAAATTGGAGCAGGAGTATTCTCTATCATATGCACTTCAACGATGGCTTCTTATTTCATAGGCTATACAGGGCTTACCAAAGAATTTATGCTTCCATGCATGATAAAGAAGTAGGACCTCACAAAACCCAGTTTAGAAGAGATGAAAATTATGGTAAATAATCTTCATATTTCCGGCACTTTTTTTTCAATGGAGCTATTTTAATCTTTGTTCTTTGACTGATTACATGAGATCCAGTATACCAAGTCTTTGTATTTGTATTCATAAAATTGCATTTTTTTGACGTGACAGAAGTTAGTGAGTTCATAACCAGAGTGTTTACCTAGATGTATTATTAGCATTAACATAATTTTTGCACCACATCCAAAATTTTCTGAGGAAACATTTTTCGAAACACAGCTATCCATCTTTTTTTCTAGGTCATTTCAAATTGTTATGAAAGCTGATCTGTAGCATGAAATGGCTCAATGACGACAGTGTATATCTACTGAAGCACATAATTAATTGTCAGAAGAGGGGTATGGGGTCATTCCAAGGTTGACATCTTTGTAAGGTCAGGCATTTGGTCTGTCGTTTCGGTATAGACCAAGTCAACTACGTTCTTATCAAAAAAGTAAATTACTTGGAGGTAATAATAATGATGGTGAAAGTTTTGTTGATCTTGCAGGAATTTTCCAATATGAAAGCCATATAGTTTGAATGCTAAAAAGTAAAACCATTGCTGTTTTTTTTTTTTTAAAATTAACGCTATGGAAGACATTATTTGCGTGGCTTTCATATTATACCAACCAAATGATTTTTGACTTATGACTTGTTTGTGAATTGAACATCTCTAGTCTATACAAATTTTACCATGCAATCAAGAAAAATTGATTTTCTTTTTTTATGATACTCCAACTAATGACGTTATATGGGTTTTAAGTAATCAATTACTCATTGTTTTCCTCATGCATATGCCCATTTGAATTCCTGTTTGATTTGCTTCTTAACTGGCCCTTTGATGCCAATGTCACAGTGCTACTCTGCTGGGTCACATCAGATTTTGAGTTGTATGGAGCTTTTGACCCGCTAGCTGACAAGGTTCGTCCATTCAAATCTGTGTGTTCAAACAGAATCTGTATAGAAATTGTACCCTTTCCGAGATAGTGCTGCAGTCGAGTTGCGTAAGACTTGACTCAGCACTTTAGCCTGTATTCTGGTGGGTGTAAACAAGATCATATGTGCTGAAAAGAAAGGTGCCTGCATTTCTTATGTAAAGCATATTTTGAAAGCTTGGCAGTCTTGCCTGGCAAGAATTACCGCTACTTTCTGTGGGCTTTGGGTTCAGTGAGAAATTGCCATTAAAGATGTGAAAGCCCTGTTGAAAATTTGGTATAATCGTTATTTATAGCCATGTTTTGTCATCTTTATTGAGTGTTTGTTTGCTATTTTGCATTTTTGCAGGCCCTCGCCATAAAAACTTGCAATCGGGTTTGCCAATGGGTGAAAGATGTAGAAAACGAAATTTTCTTGCTAGGAGCAAGTCCGTTTTCGTGGTGATGATGCTTACTCCCGTGTATCCTAGTCTTTTTGTTCTTAAACGATATTTTGTCTTTTCAACCATCACCTAGATTTTTTATAGGCATTTTGTAGCATATTCTTGTAATAGATGTAATTTTCTACTGTATATGGCGTTCATTGTTAGCTATGGTGACTGGACTTTCCCATAATCTAATGACAAATACTCGGTTTGAATAAGTTGTGTCACGAGACATTACGAAGATCCAGTCATTTATATTGTAAAATATGACGTCATGTAGTAGAAATTTATTTGTGAATGCCTTTTGTGACCTGGAAAATAACTCAGTATTGCTATACCAATTATTGGTAGTTCAGTGCCGTCTTTATTTGAAGATTCAGGATTAGCTACAGCTTGTGCATGTCACAAGTGCCCGAGTTATCAAACAGAAAACCCAGGGATTTAATTAAGTAATGGTTTTTCTTCTACCTTTCCAAAAATATAAAGAGAGGTTATGGAATGAATTAAGAAACTTTGAATTTCAATTATCGCGAGAGCTTCGTGCATCGGGTTCGACCCTTTTGACCTTAAACTTTTATTTGTTTTTAGTTAATACCTTTTATTTCTAATAAAGGTTTTGAACCTCCTTCAGCACAAGCACGAATCATTAAACGTACAAGGATAGCATATCCACCACTAGACAAAAATAGATCGCTCCAATGGAGCACCATATAGAAACAGTATATTCGGTACATCTAGAAGTTCCCAGGTTACAAACCTGGCACAGAATCTAGTAAATGTGCATATTATGAACACATGGCTAATCCGATTTCCTAAATCGGGAAAACTCCAAATAATCCCAATCCTATGGTTGTACTACATAAAATTGTTAATTTGTTATTCATCGAGATGCCATTGACCAGAAATTCAATAGGAAAGATGGTAACGCAGCAAACCAGCTAAGGAAGGCCATAGCAGTGGCAGTTTCAAACTTTGCGCAATGATTCTTACCACATGCCCCAAGATCATTTCCAATTAGAACGGTGATGCCTGCAGATGCACAGGCTGCAGCAAATGTTAGGGTCGATGTCACCTGCAAGAGCCAACGAGAAGGATCAAACTTACAAACAAGAATGATGTTTCATATCTTACTATTCCACAAAGCAATACATGTCGGGATCATTTTGTGATTTTATTACATTCCAGTCGTGCATTCAAAAACATCAATTCAATTAAATACTAAATTTGGCACATAAGCTTGTGCTATAGAAGTGAGGAACGAGGACTAAATAAATGGTGAAAGGGACCAATGTTATTCTGAATAAAGTATACTATCTATTGGTTCTCATCTCATTGCAACAAAATAAACCACTTCATTGAAAAGACATGAATATTCGTGGAATTTTGACGCCATGCCAAAAAGAACGTTTTATATGGAATATCATTCACAGATGAGTAACTTACCCCATCACCAACAGAAAATAGACTAACAACTCGAGAATTCTGCAAGCGACGTCCCACAAAAAGTGCATAAGCATCTACAATTGATAGTATAAGGCTCCACATGCACTGCAAACTAGTAGCGGCGACAAGGTAGCTGAAAAGGGAAAAACAAGAAACATACTGAAGTCAATTTAAAGCCAAGATATACAAGAGTACAAAACTAACCAAAGCAGTGAAACTATGTCTAATCTATCTATGCCATAAATTAAGCAAGAGCATTCTAAAAAGGTTTATTGCGTGACATACCAACGTTAATAATTCCGAAGTAATTTTACTTTGACATCGTTTATACTGTTTTAATAACAAATCATTAATTTATTCTAAAATAAAAATATATGATTCTAAAAAACAAAATTTGTTATTCATAAGTAAACTGATTCTATAATACATTACTAACAAAATTTATAATCAAATATATTATTTTAAAATACAACTTTTATGGACACGCATCCCACGTGCTTTGTTCACTAGGTTTATGATGAATGAACATGTTTTGCAGAGCTTTTCTTTAATAACATGACAACACCTTCACATTGAAGCTATCTAAATTTGATCGGCAAAATAGTTGAAATCAGTTTCTAGGTGAAAAGGAGTCTGGAAAAAAAGTATACATAATGGAGCATTCTTTCGTGGTCACTGGTCAGGATTGTAGAGTTTTGGATTTCCTTGAGAACCACTACCCAGGAAAAAAGTATAGACAATGGAGCCGAAAATTTAATAGAGCATTCTATACCTATCCTGAACTTTTTCCAAATAATTTGGAGCAGAATTCTCAAAATTTGTCCTTCATTACACTTAGAGTTACAGAATCGGATCTGCTCTCAACATACAGAACATCTCAGGTAAATTGTCACCATTCATTCACGCATCTAGAGACTATGCAGAAACACATTCAGCCCAGTTACCACAAAGAAGAAAGAATAAACGAACTTTCCCTAATCCAACAGTAAGTTTTTCAGAGAAAAACTGAGACCGATACAGAACAATGAGTGTAAGGAATTTCAGCTTGCTTTATGCTAAAATAAACTCAATAAAACAAAAATCTCAATTCCGATGTATACTTCCGAATTTAAAGAAAAACCTTAAATCGCATCGGTGCGTTAAGAGGAACAATTACTGTGTAAAAGTAAAATAAAGAGGTTGAATTACCAGAAGGCGGTGACGGAGGGGAAGTCACTCGTGGTAGCCATAACCGTAAGCGCCACAAGTGCGAACAAAAACTGACACACTCGCAACACCAAACCGCTAACTGTCCCCGGCATCCCTTGGAGATCCTTCATCCTCACTCGCGGCAGAGGCACATTAGCTGCACCCTCCGTCTGCGGCGGCGGCGCTTCCACTGGATGCACCGCCCCCTGGCTGACATTCATCTCTCCTTGAATCTCAATATCAAATCTCTCGTATAAAAAATATTATTAAATCATCCACCAACTACAACCAACACATACATCCACTTATGCACGTGTATGTGAATCGGCGGCGGAAGATTATAGGATTCCGGAGATCACCTTCCACGGTTCCAGGACGTCGCGATTGGCGAAGAGTCGTCGCCTGAAATTGAGGGGAATTAGGATCGCCGATTTGTTGTCAAGTATTCAGCATTTTCTAGTTCGATGGGCACACTGGGGTCTACCTGAACAGCAAAAATCCACTTCTAGGTTGTTTGGTGGTTATTCATAAGTCCTGAAAATCTAAACCAAATCATTGGGCTTTGTTTTTCCAAACTTACCAAATCTCAGACCCAGGACCGTGTACCATGCTGAGGCCCAAATATTCTAACCCAGCCCAGTGGTCAAAAAATGAATTGGCATGTTTGTGGTGCTAATAATTTGTTTTTTTTCTTAAAAAAAAATTCAAAATTAGAACTAAGAGGTATCCGGTAAGTGAGCTGAGAGGAATTTCGATGCTACAATCAGAGTATTACTTAAATGATTTGGCGGTGGATTCCACACATTTTTGTGTGATTTACTGTCTCAAATCATTTTGGGCTCTTGGATATTTTACCCCATTAAGACTGACACGAAAATTCCTGTGAGGGAGATAGGGACCGTCTAGGCTTGGTCCCATTTAATTAGTCGAACCAAATCTACTTGGCACAAGTTGATTCAAGACTCAGAATATCAGGTTTAGACGATTTTAATTAGATACGACTCAATTGATTAATTTGGTAAAATATAATAAAATTTATTCTTTGATGCAAGAAAACTGTTGATGTAAGATAGTTTTTCTCCGATTCTTTATCCACTCCTCCCCACTGCTGGACCATAAGTGTGCCCAAATAGCAAAATTTAAAGCAAATCACAGTAGAGATCCTTATTTTGGCAAGTCAATCACGTGGAAAAATAAACTCACTTTCACAGTGCACTCTCAGACTTTTTTTTTTTTTTTTTTTTTTCTGGATAATCAAAAACTAGATTAATCAATAATGTTTAGACAAACAGGAGCATAGGCAAGTACTTACCCAACCAAAACAAAAATAAACCAAAAAACAAGACAATATCAAGAAGGATCAAAAATAAATCTATCACACAGAGAGGACGAAGCAGGAACATCGCCGAAGACAATGGTATCTTGCGCCCACTTTGCCAAGTTGTGCACTATCAGACTTTCTTTTTAATGGTTTTGACGTTTGAATTCTGTGTTTTGCACCCTTCGGCTACATCTACTTTTGAAGTGTTACAGATACTTAACCAAACTTGTGGTAGGCCACAGATAAATATTTCTTTGTCTGGATCATCCGGTTTCTGGAATCACAATGACCCAAACTAAATCTGAAGTCGAGCCAAATTAATACAAGATCGTTTTTACCAAATCCCCAATTATGATACATCTTTTCCTCCAACTTCACACAGAGGATTAACCACAATTTTTACATGGGTGGATAAACTATATTTCCTTAAAAAGAACAGAGACTCAGGATATCAATAGTGTAAACGAAATGATCAAAATTTCCATTGATCATAAATTTGTTACACCCAAATACAATACATATAAACCAGAAAACCTTGATTTAGGGTAATAATATTAAAATTACAAAGCAATAATTCATGCACCACGAGCATGTATCTGGTAAAAAGAATTGAGACCACGAGCATCAACAAAATTGCTCAAATTCCGAAGTTCAAGAGGCACTGAGTTATCTTTAAGACGATACGAACGGAATTTTCTATGATATACTCCTCAGCGGTCGTCATTGTTTATAATTTGACTTTTGATGTTCTTTTGGAATTTAGGAAAAGAAAGATGAATAGTAGCAACAAAAAACCCGCAATGGCTACCAAAGATGGGACTTTCCAAGAAGGGGGACCATAGAAGTCGGCATATGCACTTGAGTTGAAGGTGCTTTCCACCACCTCCTGCACATCAATAACATAAAATGAGATCTTTCATGAAGTAGTCATTTCAATGAAGTCATTCAAAGACTCAGATAAGTGACAATAGGGCAAACTACATAATTACAGTCAACATCAGTCAAATTTGATAAGAATGAAAGTTCACATCAATAACATAAAATGAGATCTTTCATGTAGTAGTCATTTCAATGAAGTAATTCAAAGACTCAGATAAGTGACAATAGGACAAACTACATAATTTATTACAGTCAACATCAGTCAAATTTGATAAGAATGAATGTCCTCACATAAACTGCACAAGGAGTTGAACACTGAATCAATATTGAATCATCTGCTTCCACACCAATATTTGAAGAAGTTTTGGCAAATCTCTTTCAATTATGCATAGAAATGCAGGAAAGGACAAGGGTTCTCATAAAAGTCATTGTCTGAGATCAGAAAGGGAGAAAATATATAAGACGTGTCACTATTTCAAATACTAAATCCCTTCACAATCATCCTAGTTCGTTATACGGTTCTGTTTCCAATCTTTATTCATATGATAATTAGAAAAAAGAAAGATAAATTGAATCCTAAACACATTTGCAGTATAGTAGGCACAACAAAGCACAAATTACAAAGGAAAGCCCTAAGTATACAACGCAACTGCGTTGAAATTTGGGTCAGTAAAAGAGAAGGGAACTCACAGCATAAGCCATGCTTTGCATCATATGCGACTGCTGCTTAGTAAAAATGTCTTGAGCATAGTGATAGAGCTCTACATCTAATCTATTGAGTAATGTAATTTCCCGGATCAATGCTTCAGGAACCAGAAGACGCGCCTGGAAAAGTCAATTATATAGATCTGAGCATAATGATATTCATACTTAAAAATCGATAGTAAATTGTTGTATGCACAAGATTATAATTTAAGCCTGATACCTCTTTAGTGAGGTTTGCTGGAGAAATTCGCGTCATAGAATTTACACGTCGCTCTGCTTGGGTTTTTCTTAATGTTAAAGTACAGGACTCATACGCTTCCATAAGTTTCCCAACAGTCATCTGACACAATGACAAAGAAAATTAGCTCTTAAGAAAACGAGAAGCAAACTGACAGATCCTATCTCAAACGTTAAAAAATGTAAGCCAATTCAACGCGCATACATTTTCACGCCCCACTTCATCCTGTCCGGTTAAGGAAGCATTCTTTAGCTTTTGATGAGCATCGCTGCCCTGTAATAAGTAAATTAAAACTGTCATAACATTTAATTGTCCGGACATACTCAGATTAAAATATTAGAATCTTACTTGATTATTAGCATCATGGTGTGAATCGGTAAGTGAGGAGCTCTGTTCTGCATCAGAATAGAACATGGTTTTAAGGAAAAGTAATGCTTCTACACAGAACAAAAGTGCATGTACTAATACAAAATGATTATATTGCAACTCCCTTCCGCACTCATAACCAGAAGATAGAAGCAAAACACAGGCAATAACGAGAATCAAGCATCTATTTTCGACTAAGGTATGCCAGAAGATGATTAAATGATATGATATTGTACTTAAAACTTAAATAGCCCACTAATCTGAATCGTCATTACTCGCAACATCTCTGCTGGAGCTTGACGCTAAGTGCTGAGATATCACTTGTGCACCAACCACATTGGCAAACACCGTCGCTGATTCTCTATGATTCTCAGTGAGTCCAACATACAGCATCTCATCCAACCGCTTCTGCAAAATTTGTAATGATCAACCACGAATAAAACAACCTGAGTAAAGAAATCATATCACAATGGAATGGCCAAAATAATATCTTGCATGACTGGAGACCATCTAACAATACCTTCGCAACTTTAAGCACGTACTCACCCAGGGTCCGATGCTTGAACACACAATGACGGATCTCATGTGCATCCACAAAATATGAGTTGTTTGTGAGACCTGCAATCTGGGAATTCAGAAAATAAATCATCTAACCGTATGCATTTAAGGTCCAAAGCACACCTTTGAAACATAAAAAAATACACCTGGAAAGTGGCCCCATTGTGGATAACATCCCAGGCAATAGGGTTGTTAATGTACTCATGTAGAGGCATCAAGATGTCTTCCATGTTGTATGGGTTAGTGCCTACTAAATGAGCATTGCCTTTAAGTTTTCTAGCATCCCTCTGACATAAGATGTAAAGCACATTTTTAGATAGAATGTTCAATGCACAAACATAGACATCCCGGTCATACCATTTTTTTCTCCAGAACGAAAGAGCAAAAGAAGGATTTCCGAAAATTTATGGTGCAATTAATGTTTGATTGGGTATGCAGATTGATCTAACATAGACAAGAACGTAGAAGTAAAGTACAGACATCCCACGACCATCGAAGAAATTTACAAAGGAATCAGCTGCAGAATTCACCTCCATCAAAGAGAAATAGTAAAGTCAAAAAGCATTACACTGAGAGGTCATATTATGGTGGACGAGTGGTGGAACTGAAAAAATAAAGATGCTCCAAGACCAAGGGTTGGAATCCTATAGCATCATATATTTTGCAGCCACAAGCTCTTTCCAATTGATAAGGTATTTGAGAAAAAAACCTCACACCAAACAATGCCAAAATTTGAATGGAAAGAATTCCAACACTATTTCTGAACTTACCCGAGCAAACAGATCTTCTCTCATCCAAGGAACCAGATATTTCCATGGCCAAATATCTAGCGTGCTTACTCCAGATGTCTTAGCGCGCACACGTTTGGTCATTCTTGCCACAGATGTTAAGTTAGGATGAATCAAAAACCTAGCAGCCACCTCAACAGAAAATTCGTAGGTGCTAAAAATACGGTCAATTGGGTTTCTAAGTATCGTCACCACTGAAGTTTTCTCCTTGGGAAGTTTGGACATCATACTGTAGTCATCATGGGTACTTAACAATTGACAATTAGTTTTTCTGCATGATAACAAAAGTTTGTAAATCTTAAACATCTATAATAAATCTAGAAAAATAGGATGCAGATTTTCAGATAAATTTAAAAAAATGGTAATATGTAATGGCACAACCTAGTTGATGCATATTATTTTTCCATTGTGTTTATGTAAGGCAAATTATGGTCACAGAAAACAAACTAGAAAGTGAGTTTCCTGTACAACGAGGCAAGAAACCAAAATAAACCCATTCAATTAATTGATGGACTAGGTCACCAGATCTTGAAGCAACTAAAACAATGAACTCATGGCTAGCCACTCAATCAATCCTTTTCATTTCCCACTATTCTCTGTTGATAAGAATTAAACATAATTGCCCTTCTTCTTTCTGGAATTCACGAGGTATATTTTTGACAACATCATCATCACAATGCTGTAGTTCCACTCCATTGCATTACCCACAAGCAACTATTTCAAAGCGAGTAATCAAATGTAAATTCTCTTATTGTAATACTAATACCTGCAATGACACTCCTAAAAATCACTCGGTGCAGTGTCAGACACTTCTAGGACACCGAAACTCACTGGACAAGCCATGTGGCGTTTCCTTAATTTTTTTAAAAAAATTTAATCAGACACCAGTGTCGGACACGTCCGATGGGTATGTCAGACAAAGAAAGGACACTTATAGGACTTAATTGTACAATTGAAAAAGCTTTGGCTAAAATGAAATTTGGACGTGTTAGTTAAACTTTATATTAATTGAAGTAATATACATTTGGTATTAGTACGAGTGATACTATGATTTCAGTAACATGTATTTATTTATAAGCTTTTTGAATTTGGTAAGAGTATTTTTGGGTGGGCGCTCTAAGTCAGTTCATTCCCGGCGAGGTTATTAAATAATAAATACAAGAGGGCTAGGCCTAGGAGATTTGGTGTTATCTTTTATTTGGACGTGTTTGTTAAACTTTATGTTAATTAAAGTAGTATGTATTTGGTGTTAGTATCAGTGATACTATGATGATTCCAGTTATCCGCATTTATTTATATGTTTTTTGAATTTGGTAAAAAATTTTTTTTTGCTTTTACATGGTTTTATAATTTAAAAAACATAAATTTTAGTATTATGCAATATAGTGCATGTATAGTATATATAAAAATATACAGACGTGTCTCAGCCGTATCGTATCCTGAAAATTTTGAAAATCCATGTCGTCGTGCCCGTGTCGTGTCAATGTCATCGTGTCAATGTCCGTGCATCGTAGCTAATACCTGTTTCTAAACAAGCTTTCAAGCCTGCTCTTCTGCCCCAGAACACATATGGCAATAACTCAAATGTTAATCCATAACAGACTATCAAAGCAGGAAACAATCATAGTTTAAGATTTCAATTTCAGGGCAATGACCACTCTTTGCAAGGTCATGGAGCTTTTCAAGAATGAAAACATTTGGCAAAAACTGAATGTCTGGCCATAGTTCACAGGTATTTGTAGTCTTGGGCATCTCGCCTACCAATGCACCATTCAAAAAGATCTCAAATTGTTCGTAAAGGAGAATATTATGGAAGAAAAAATGATTTGGCTGCTTCATCAAGATAAATAGAGCATGACATCATCTCATCAGTCTACCACATATAAATGATTAGGATCGACTGATAATTAAATGAGTTGAAACATACCTTGGATTAAATCTTAACTTATCATAAGACCGTGGACATTCCTGGAAGTTCAAGTAAAGCTTCTTCAGGAAACTGTGAACATATATTAAAGAAATGCAAAGAGTCAGTAACTCACGATGCAGAAAATGTTTGATTACTTCCAGTCAGATAATCCGCTTCTCTTGTTGTGAATGTGGTGCAAGTGTGACATACTCCAGTATTAATATCAATAGAAAGTTACCAGTGGAGATAGGTTCGTCCTCCTGTTCGAGGTATATGAAGAAAAAATAGCAGGTCACGCAGCTGATGTTTGTCACCTTTAACGTCAGAATCAAGGGAAGATGATGCCCACTCCTTGACAGTATGTTCACACTGCTTATAACTATCATCTATGGCAGATACTCTTATTATGATAGAAACTGCAGAAAGGAATTCAAAGTTCAAAAGTTAGTTACAGAACAATACAAACATTAATAAAGTAAAGATCTTAATCTCATTAAACACAAACTCAGGCACAAAATCTTACTTAACACCCTTCAAATGGCTTTAAATGGTTCTAGACAACGAAATTTTATGGCACATAATGAAACTTTTATACTTCAAAACCATTTGCTCCCATAGTACATAAAACATCAAATAAACATAAAAAAAATGTAATTCAACAACAAACCAAAATAAACATACCAGATAGAAGAAGCAACAGGATTATCCCCAGCTTAAAGTAAATCATCACGCACCTCATTTCCACCTCGCAAAAACTGCTTAAAGAAAAAACAAACCCATAATCACTGATAGAACCAACAAAAGATCCAAGCTTTCAATAATACATCAGCCTTTCAAACAGAAACACAAAGCACAGACCTTTAATAGGAAACTGTAACAAAGGACAGCTATTACCACGTTATACGCATTAAAATCCCTATATGACATTTTTTTTTGGGAATTTTGGATGCACACACACACAAAAAAGTAAAAAAGCTTTACATACAGACAAGTATAGAGTGTCGAAATCTCGTGCTCATAAATTCAAACACTTTGTAGGGCTTCCGGCAGACAAAATTTACGATCAGACAGAGGGGGCTTCCAGTCTTCGTTGCCCAGATTTCCCCCCAGTTGGACCCCCTCCGATTCGTAAAGTTTCTGAATCAAAACCTTCAAGCCTTTCCAAACCCGTACAACTCCACCATAAAATTTTCGAAACCCGAAATTCTCTCTTTGCGCTAGTGGACAACGGCGGGGAACGAATAACGGGTAAAGCTTGTACAGTAAAACTGTAAATCGAAATGTCCCGCATTCGACGGAGAATTTCGGTCCTCGCTTTACCCCTTTATACAAGTTCGATTTTTTACCTTAATTTTGACATTTGTCAATTGGGTTGACTTTAGAAACTTAAGTCGTTTGCACCTTTTTTTTACTAGAAACTTAATATAATTTCACCTCTCTTTTATTTGGAGACGGGTAAACTTTTTATAATGAAAAATGTTTTGTTTATTTTCAGAGAAAAGTGATTCTTATATACACAGAATCTGGACCTCGTATATACATTAATACAAAGAAAATGAACTAAATCAAATATGTCAACAAAGATTAATCAAATTATGATAAACTCATTTTCTTTATATAGTCCATACATGAGGGCTTAAACCCGATTCATATAAAAATTTTCTGATTGTTAACTATAAAGTTACGAATATGAAGGGTCATCATGTCGTTGATTTTTCCCAAATAAATATTAACAATTCTAAAATAATAAAATAGTCTTTTCACAATTTAACCGCAAATGTTTGAACGAAAGTGATGACATAGCAATGTGTATCATATAGTAGCACCAAGAACTGAAGTCTACTTCGCGTACCTGCACCACATCGCATGTCGTATACTAGCAAGAACACCACCATCTACATTCATTCTACAGTGGACACTCATTACATTTTCTTCACAAATCAATACGCTGCTTTTGGAGGGTATCTACCCTTTTTTGTGTTAATTTTTATGGGTTGGGATGACTCAAACCCGAAACCTCTTACATTAAGAAATATATGACAATCATTAGGCCACAGAGCGTGTACACTTGCTTATGAATAGAAATGTAATTTCATTTACTTGGGATTATGATTTTACTAGTACGGATTTAGAGACATTTGATTGCGACGAACATATTCCGGTAGCCCTTCTGGTGTAATAGCTTGTGCGAGAAAATGTTGTTAAGGCTAGGTTGAACATAGCAACAACACATATTGATCAAATAATAGTTGTTATTTTAATACGTGATCTTATGTGAAAGTTACGGATGGTTTACCTGTATTAGAAATGTCATCTCAAAAACCAGATTGTTCAGGTAACCGAGAACAAGGCTGACCACACCTCGTGCAACAGAAGACGAGCCAATGTCAATCCCAATTTGAAATAATTGAACATAATGGCTATAATGTTATATTGTCGACCAGAGATCAACATACCAGGCAGAGACACATAAATAGCAAAAAAAGAAAAACAAGAAAAACAAAAACAGAACTCTCATTAGAATATTCTTGTTTTGATGGAACATATACCAGAGAGACGGGATGAATTTACATGTTGCCTTGGGAGGGTAGCTCCCCCCTAAAAAAAAAAATTATATATATATCAAATTATATTTTGACGTCTTTTAAATTATTGTGTCCCCCGTGTTTTATATCATTATAATTCTTAGATTTTTGTCCATCTCGATTAAATATCCAGATTCTCCCCTAACTAGAGATTAATGTAAGCAATTTATCTCTACTATTCTTTTGCGAGGACGCTCACACGGTTTGTGCTACACCATCAGGTTTTATAGTAAGGGATGTTCCAGATGACAAGCGTTATAGATAATTCGTTAGTTTTTTTGAACTTGATAAAAAGAAGATAGCAAACTATGAACTGAGGCATTTTCCCAATCAAGATCAATGTATTTGGTGCTCAATTATGCATTCTCAGGTAAAAGTATCCAAACTTTAGTACGTACATGGAGCTTCTATTTTTACGGTGAAGAATGGTCATGCAAGGAGATGAATCAGGGGTTCAAAACGGTAAAATAAATCTATAAAAAAAAGAAAGAGAAAAAATTGGGGGCGCGACTGCCGCCCCCACACCCATCCCTCCGCCCCTGGCTTTGTTCGACTATCCATAAATCCTAAGAAGCAATATCATCATCAGTGAGGTTCACATAAATTCCTAGTCTTTCATGAACCAAGATTGAAATCCTGGCAGAGCGGATTGTTTCGATTATATCTCAAAGCTCGAATATTGAAATGGCGTGCTTCCAAAGAGGTTGAACAGCCAACTCAAAATACTAAAAATAATATTTTACAATAGTCGGCTAGTTCGAATGTTATCAAGGAGAATGTTATCAAGGAGAAAGACGCCTGGAAGATCGAGCTGGACTGTGAAGAAACAACAAGCTGTTACAGCAGACGAATGCCAGTATGTTGGGCATAACTCTTAGCTCGCTCAAAGGAACGAGACGAATCAGTATGGGTTGGAAAGATAAGAAGAAGACCTACAAGTCATATTCATGAGTCGAGAGCTGAATCGAAGTTTAAGAAGGCCAAAAGACGTCTGCAAGTTGCTGGTCCTGCTGAAACTTTCCATGTTTCAGCATGCACAAGGTGTGGTATATCAAGCAGCTCGATCTCATACGAACTTGGAATCGAGTGATTCTTGATCTCTGAAAAGCCAAGCCAAATGGCTACAAGTTTCATGTTCATAACTTTACCTAGAAATCAAAGAATTAAGAGCTACAAGCAACAGATAGGAAGAGCAAGTTATCGAGTTGTTTTGTATAGAGTTGATCTGTCCAGACTGATATGTCCAAGCTGATCCGGACAGACTTATCTGTCCAAGCTGATCCGGGCAGACTGATCTGTCCAAGAAGATCAGTCTGGTACAAAAGATAGCACAGAAACCAGAATACGACCGTTGCAAGCTCGGGAATCGTGCAGAACCTTTTTTCAACGGGCTTAATCTTGTGTTTAAGTAACAGTTATGTTTATTTTTTTAAAAAGAAAACGAAAAGGAAAGTCGTTTAATATGGAGGAAACATGGGATTAGAAATCTACTTTTGTAGAAAACTGTAAATGAGATATAAGATACATATTTATAAATTCAACAAATCAAATCTAAAAGTCTAACCAAGAAACAAATTTTAAAATATAAAAACTTAATCATCTTAATGATCTAAAAAATCAGATGATGCACATTCAATATCTCTATCAAATTAGGTTGTATATGGCGATCTTGCCCACATCGAAACTTTGATCTTAAAAAATAGGCAGATAAAATGCTTTGGTCGAGATGTCCACCACTTGTATGTGGTAGGAATGTAACTTAAGACCAAGATCGTTGTTCTCAAGTCTATCTTCGTGGATGTGCAAATAAATTTTTATCATCAACATAGTTTTCAATATATATATATATATATATATATATATATATATATATATATTGAAAACTATGTTGATGATAAAAATTTATTTGCACATCCATGAAGATAAGAGTGGATAATGTCTATAAACTTTTTTTTTTTTACTTAATATAATTATATATAATTTAATAGGATTAAATAATTTGCATGAAATAATAGTAATAAGGAAAGATAATTTAAAAATGTATTTTATAAAATCTAAAATTTGAATATCAATTCATATATATTTCCAAATATCATTAGAAGTAAAGGAAATTTTAAAAAACTTTACACACGCCAAAGGCAGGGGTAAAGTCATCTACAATCACAAATGAACCAGGAGTGGAAGGCGCCCACAACTTCGGTTAAGCTCATGGATAATTTGGTAAATTGATCATTTTTTTTTTTTGATCGGTGGTAAATTGATCATTTAATAGTACACTAAGATGCTCTTGGTTTGATCATTGCATAAAATGAAGTTGGTATATTTATCCATTTTTTATGTGCAAATATCTAGGAAAAAATAATTTTAAACAAGAGATCCAATGTACATGTTATGTACATACAAGACAGTGATAGATAATGGTTTGTGAGATTGTTTTACTACATAAAGGTTTCAGCAAGGCAAAATGTGAAGAAAGACAGAACAGGGATTTTATGCTACTTGTTATGTCACTATCCTACATCTCAAATGTCGCTCAAAACTACAAATAAGGACATGGAAGAAGAAGAAGAAATGTACAAAGAGGATTGCTATTACTGCATACTTTAATTTCTTCCCAATGCAAAATATGCCTTGTCTGCACTCGCAAGCCGGTCTTGGAAAAGAGCCCATTCCTTGTTGCATCTCTCTCGTACCTGTCGATACATATGTATATGCTCAGTGGTTCTGTTATTGAATAGCTAATAAACTTATATAAGACCTCAAGGAATTGATGGAGGGACAAATAATTTGTAATAAAGGCGAAGAGAACAGGTAAGACGGTATGCCACTGCAGAAGTCTTGACTTTTTCTTTTAAATCAATCTCTCAACAAAATCCTTCCAATAAAGAAGTTAAACCCACAATCTTGAAAGAAAAGGTTCCATGTTTTCAACAAATGTGATTGGATAAAAATATCAGTACAGATTATTCAATGCATATAGCTGGTGGCATATGTCCTTAACATATGCCGACCAAGTTATGCAAATTGAGGGAACAAGATACAACGTTATTCAGACCAGCATAAATCACAGTTCTGGATATACATACCCCTTGCCACGGTGATTTACCATTCACAGATTGTCCCTGAGAATTTAGAAAGAAGTTCAAAAATTACTGAAATGGTGCAGAAAGTCGATCACATAAGAAAAACTAGAAACAAACATGGAAGAAAAAGCAGGCATTATACAAAACGGATAGCAAACAAATATTTATTGTCCGAATGTAAGGCTAGTTAACTCCTGTTATCAACAAACACCGAAGTTGATAGACGGTGGGTGATTAAAAAGATGATGGATAAAGGATGGACTACTTAAAAAGCCGAGCTTAAGCATCAGAAAAAAACTTAACTTCCACAACATGAACCAAACCATGCAAGTCTAATATCTGGTTGTATTGACCCAAAATAGCAATAATTTCTGTACTCTAAGGATGTCCTCGGCGAACTTATCTGTAGTTAATATAACAGACTCCAAGACATAGGAATCTGTAGCATGACTACTGCGATTATTAGCGAGTTATTGACTACTGACCTGACTTCCAAGTGATGGAATAACTTGATGCACAATCCACTGCGAATCAACAACACCAATTTTTTCATGTGCAGGCTACAGGATCAAACAAAAAGCCTTTAGACGATTTTACCGAAGGATAGCATGATTATCTAAGAATTAGGAATAAGAAATATTTTCTTAATGGTTTATTCATATTTATTTTTGGGGAAATTGGGAGGGGGGGCCCACTTCTTGCACACAAACACACACACGCAGAGACGGAGAGGACTAACGTCCACACATCTTCTTAAAGCAAAATCCAATCCCCATCCATGCACCAAGTCATTCTGCAAACACGTGATTAAAAGAGTTACTGATGAACAACATGGTTGAAACTGCGAAACTCAGAAACAGCAACAAAGCGACTGAAGCTCTACAAACAAGCAAATTACATAGGTACAGAAAATCCAAACGACCCAAGCTGAGTTTCATATCCCAAAAAATGAGTCAAGTACCTGAATCATATGCCAAACACATCTCCAAGCTTCCCGAGAAAATACTGGAGCCATGATTTCCACAAAACTGAACAAGAAGCAGAAAGACTAATGAAAGTTATTGTACAATTTCCAGGAGAGACACATTAGATTTGAGATCGATGGTAGAGAATCAGACCAATTTGTGTGTATATCAACCATAATCGAGGAAGTCAGGAAAAACTTGCAGGTCTTAAGTCCAAATACAACAGCTTTCTTTCCACATAGAACTCTAACATAAGGTCGTATTTCAAATAGACTGCACACCGTACTCGAGACAATCAGCATTCATTTTTTCCACCCTTCCATTAACTAGTACTCCACAAAACTAGTCCATATATTAACTTGGATACATTTAATCATCAATCACAAATTTACAGGTCACATTTCCAATTAGCGGTCCTCTCTAGTTGTGCATTATTTAATCAGTCTACACTCATTTTATCAAACATATGTGCACATGAACATAATTTTAAAGATGAATCTGGTTGAATTTACACGCTGCCAAGAACTGGTAAAGCAAGATAAACAATCTGTCCATGAATCAACATAAGTCATGGACTGCATGATGATGGAAAATAAAAGAACAGACATTTGACAGTAGATTCAGCTTTCCAATTAGAGTTTTAGTTCCATTAATCCTTTTCAATTTGTACCACCAATATTGATAGAGGGAGTAACTTCTTTTCACTATCTTCACCAGCCAATTGCTCCCAGCTTGCCACTAAACATTTTACTGACTAAAAATATCGAGTTCAGGATAAAAATGTATGTCATTCAATTGAAGAAAAGAGAGAACTTACGCTGCACACGGAGGCAAACGTGGATCACTACACCATCCTGGTTTCTCCTCAGTGTCTCTGTTTGTGAACATACACACATCTGTTGGTTACAAATGATACAGGTTTGGTAGGAAGCGGAGCATGTGCATATTCAATCAATAAACCTACTTGTGAACTTCTCTGTCACCTCTTCTCTTAGTCATTTGCCATGTCAGTCCATTGTTGGGTTCAAGACCAGGTTGGGAAATCTCTAAACCGTGTTTCTTAATCAATTGAATATACCTATCGTGAAGAGAAGGCCCCAAACAAGTTGGGGAGAAATAAACATTATACAACATCAATTTAACACCACTACGAAGTATAAAGACTAAAATAACCATTTTTACTTCTCAGCATTAAAGTGTTCAACACCAAGATCTTCATCCCAAATGAAAATGTAATCATAAGCAGCTACAATATCCGGATGCAGAAATCTCTTTGCATACCACCTATGAACCAGACGACAAAGATTAAAGAGAAGTCATCAGCCGCTGAAAGAGTGATATCTAAAATGAAATATCAGATTTCCCAAGTTGAGACTTTTATTTTCAACAGGAAATGCGAAGTCCTTTTTTTTTTTTTTGGAACTTGCACCATTGACCTTGAGCTTTAGCACATCAAATTAGTGTTGTTTGGTGCTTTAACCATCCGGTTGACAAAAACATTTTTCAGTTAGTCAAACTTAAACTTACCTCCCTGAGGTATATGTAATATGCTATATGTCTCTGCAAAAGGGAACTTCAGCCATCAACGAAAGTTTTTTTTCCCAATATCCTCCCCTGAGATTGTTGGATTATAGATTTGGTAAGGACAAAAATATCGCCTTGCCAGTTGGTTTGGACTTTTTTCCATTTCCAACTCAAGTATTCAAGATCGATGGATTTATTCCAAAAAAAGTATTCATGGGTTCTTAGATCTCATTAGGTTGAGACATTTGTGATTGTCAAGGTACGTTTTTCATTACAAGTCCAAGGACTCCAGTTCCGACTAATAGAGCTCTTTCGATGAAAAAATAACGGAAGCATATAAGAGGTGTATGCACTACAGTTTAACTCAAAATGGTAATTGTTCATCACAGTTATACCAAGTGCAGTTAAACTTGGGGCTTCATAAGTGATGAGCAAGACAAGAAGGGCAGTTTGGTCCACTGTTGATCACACGAAACCCACAAGGAAGGTAAATGAATTTTAGATGCCTCGTCTGTTCTGAGAACAGTGGGTACATTGATAGGAGTTCCTCGCTGAGGACTTATTGCATTGAAATGTTCTTGATAGAAGGGTATAGTATAATATTCAGAAGCTGATACAATCGTGTCAAACAGAGGACAAATCTCAGCTGAAATAGATGCATTTAAACCAATATATAATTATTCATTACTTCATACTGATTTATGATATTTTACTTTTTCAAACGTGACCAACTCAGTTAACATGAAAAGCTTGCAACCAGTTCCCATTGGACCTCCTAGGCTTTAGTAAACAAGGTAAGACCTGGCCACATAGAACAATAAAGAAGTCCAAAGATCTGAGGAATATTACCATTTTGTTTGTTTTCTAACACTAACATGTATGGCACGTCGAGACCACTCAAATTGATCCCATTCACTTGTCTGGCCATCATAGTGAAAAAGCATAATCTGAAAATCCTCAGAAAACTGAAAAAAAATAGACCCAAATCAATCTAGGGCAATGGACCTCTCACAAAGATAATCTATTTATTTGTTGCAAAATTCTGTACTGTCTTAAACCTTCTTCACGGCTGCATCAACATTGTTCTTTTGACCCAAACCAACAGTGAATGCTACTAGGTATTTTGACTTCATTTTAAGATCCTGAAAGTTCCAGATTGCAGTCATAAGCATACTCCAATTCCCCAAAATCTAATGAAATATAAGTAGAGCATTTGGTGCTACCTAATTTATGAATGATTCCTATAATTGATAATTACAAATGAAAAACCTCACAAAAACATGGAAGCAGACAATTCGTCGAATGGAAGAAGATAAAAAGAGTGAAACATTTAATTTCTAACCTATCGATGTTAAGCCATACTACACGACAATCATGAAAAATTAAAACATATTAAGATAGAAGATCCTGAATGCAATAAACAAAACAAATAAGATAAACAACAAATGATTGTTTTAATAAAAAAAATAATTATAACCATACTAAGAAGAATAAACAACAAAAAAAATGATTACAAGCATATATGAATTTGATCCCTGATTAGCATATTACTTTATGAACTGCCATCAGTAACAAAAAAAATACATGTAAATATAAAAATAGCTGGCCCAGAGTCATCACCGTCTACACACTCTTCAAAACTTACCTCACCGGGTTCACCCCACAATCTTCGCAGATAAAAATCCGATTCCGAGACAACAATTCCCGGTGGTAAAGATTCTGCACCGCGAGGATTTGAAGGGACAAAGATCTGAAAGATCAAACAACATTAAAAATTATGAGTGCATATAACTTATACCTACCGTGGACTTCGTACCCATCACAAAACTGCAGACAGTGCAACGATTGGATGCATGCTAATCAAGAAATCCAGAATCAAGTAAGAAAAGAGAAGAAAACTTACCTTCCCAAAACAGAACAAGGATGCAGTAAGCATATTTGTAACTAATAAAGCGATGAAATGTAGAAAAATGTTGCATGATCCAATAGAGCAGCAAAGCTATAACTCTATATGGTGATGTAAATGAATGTCCATTTGAAATGAACGATGCTTAACCTACTATCGCGGTATAGCCTAAAAAGGTGGCAATATGAATTCAATTTCAACCACTGACAACACTCATGGGCATGCATAAGAAGAAACTTTTCTACCTGTCTTCGCTTTAGCTTATTCAGGGAAATTTCACTAGAAATAACAAGTGACAATATTTTTTTAAGAAAATCAATATAGTTCACGGAATTAGAACTTAAAAGGAACTGCACAAAAAAAAGTAGCAAAACCTCCACGTCTAATAGATTACATATGGTTTTACACTTTATAAAAAGCACCAAGGCTAATAATGTTTAGTAAGTATCAGCTTAGCATTCCTTTCATCAGGCCAGTGGAGTTCAGGCCAGTGGAGTTCACAGAATAAAGATATTTACATCTTTGCTGTATAAAAAATAAATCAATTATGTTCATATAATAATCTCCATCGTTCATAGAACAAAAAAACAACATTTGAATCGACTATCAGATGATCGTCAAAATGACAGAAAGTTTCAACAGATGCAACATTTTGAAGAAAAGACTTACCTTAGGTGTTGAAGGAGGACTACCTGAACCAAGATCTTCTGGCAAACTCTGACTAGCAGAATTCTGGTGATTGTCACTAAAGGCCATATCAATAGATGATCTTACACTTGATGGGAGATTAATCTGGCAAAAAAGTTAAAATAAATACAGTGATAAACTTTCTCCTCAGAAGAAGTTATGAATTGATCAGGATCATACCTTTGTTAGTGAAACTGATGGAAATGAAACACCTATAAAATATCCAAACATCATTCCCATAATGGTTGTTATCACGAACCGGGCACTACCACTTGACTTTTTAAAAACCCCACTGCACATAGACAATTAAAAGAAATGAAAAAAAGAAAATGTAAGCATTATTTTCGCCCAGAGCCAAGATTCAATTTCCATTATAAACAAATA
Source organism: Haberlea rhodopensis (assembly GCA_907163345.1). Lineage (NCBI taxonomy): Eukaryota > Viridiplantae > Streptophyta > Magnoliopsida > Lamiales > Gesneriaceae > Haberlea > Haberlea rhodopensis. The sequence goes on along the minus strand of CAJQUN010000005.1, from coordinate 13,459,332 downwards.
AATGCAACTTCACAAACCTGCGGTGTGAGGTTCCCATAGTTATTTAAAAAGGATGCACAACTCAAATGTCACCCAACAGGCTGCAACCAATTTTGAAAGTAACTCTAAAATAATATATCTTATCTGTCACGTTCACAGATCTGATTTGTGGCCCATAAACTGCTAATCCTATGAAATGCATTAACAAGCCGTTAAACTATAGCAAAAAGATTAGTCAAACAGTTTAACCTCACATTCTCACCCATCAAATGAAGACTCCGTAAGATGAGCTTCATTAACAATCTAAGGAATTAAGACAGCGTTGCAGTGTAAATTTCTGTAACCAATTCGCAATTCTTGTTCCCCATTTTAGACTCATTTAGCAGATGTCCTCATGAAGGCATAATGAACTGAATCATAATTAGAATATAACAGAAAATCAAGTTCACTTAAGCTTTCATTGCAACATTTTTCAAATTATTTTGATCTACGTGGACACTCCTTAAGCACGTGATACATGTTCCCAGCTGCATAACCTCAACCTAACTACATAAAGCTATCTCCCACCCAAAACAAATCAAACTAGCTATTTGTCATCTGAAATTTAAGCGAACATTGATTAAGATATTTAATCTTAAACTCAGTAAGAAAGGAAACGAAAACCATAAAACGACGGTGCGAATTGAGCCTATTCTAACATTTATATAGCTGGCAACTTAGACACTAAATTCACCTGAGGAATTTTTTTCCAAAATTCTGCTTCAACAGAGAGATCGATCCTTTTAAATCCCAAACTTAAGAATCGACACCAAATAAAAACAAAATATTGATCGAAAATAATTTTTTTCAAGAATAAAAATGACATCGGAGATTCACAAACTTCATAGAGGATTAAATTAGGGTTTGAAAGGATTACAAATTTGGGCCGCCGATTGCTGGACAGAAAGCGGGGAGATCTTTATGCTATAGAGGGATAGGTAAGAGCGTTCCGATGGTGTGATTCCACAAATAATAGTGTTCTTAACAGGTAATCAATGAATTTCATTTTATTTATTTAGTAAAAAGAAATGCTTGTTGATTTTGAATATTTTTTTAATTTTAAAAAATATTTTAAACCGACATACGAAAAACAAATTAAAATATATATTTTTTAATTTAAACATTTTTTTGTCAAAAAATATTAAATATTATAACTAAATAAAGAATAAATGTTTTTATAAGATTTTTTGAAAATTAATTGAAATAATTATTTAAGTAGGATACGATGTAAATATTTTGAGTATGAAATGTGTGCTGAAGACTTATGGTGCATGCTATGGTATGATGCAAATATTTTTAGTACGAATTATGTGCTGGGTGTCTAAGATGAATGATATGGTATTTTGTATTTACTTGTTGTACTGGGATCGTGCTTTTCAATTTTTTTTTATATTGACTGCCGAATGTTTTAAATAGTACTAAGTCAAAGTGTTTGACAACGATGGTTGAAATATCTCTTCCTTAACTTGTAGTATTGATATGGTAAAATGCTACTGTCAAATAATTATTTACATTTACATAATATTATTATCATACAATAATAAGTGATGTAAACTCTATTCGTTTCAGCACTAAAACCTGTATTTCGTTAATCCCCTCACTGCCTGAAATAATAAAAAACTACTTTTGAACTTTGCACAAATCAAGCTGCAAGCCTGAAAATAAAAGGAACGAATAAAGGCTTTGTTCAACCCACATAATCATTCTACCTTTTTTGCGTACTGACGCTTCGATCACGAACTGACGCATTGAGTACTTGTGTAGCGTTTTAAGGCGCACTAAAATTTACTATGCCGCACACAAAGTTTTGGAGGATGTATTCAATCTAGATTTTTATTGACTTTTAATGACTTTTTTAAATGATTGACTTTTATAGAGTTGATAGATTTCTATTGACTTTTATAGAATTCCATGGAGTTATAAAAAGATTTGTATAGAGTCTCGTAGACTTTTTCAATAGATTTCTATGGACTTTATCGACTTTTAATGATTTTTTTAAATGATGGACTTTTATGAAATTGATAGATTTCTAATAACTTTTATAGAATTATCAAAAGAATTTTATTGACTCTATAGATTTTGTAACTTATAATTGATTTCTTTGAACTAACAATTGAACATAAATAACTTCTCCAACATATAATTTTTTTTTACTATTAATGTAAACACATTTTACTTATTTAACAGTAAAAAATGTGAAAAATACATATTCAATTCTTTTGCATGGAAAATATTGAACAACTTTTTTGCATCTTCAAGATGACGACTTTGAAGATTCAGTTAATGTTGCTATATAATTGTAATTTATAATTTTGCGTAATAAAACAAAAGTTTTCTATTAAATAATATTTTATAAACTTAAAATATTTTTTGATTATAGTTTACTACTATAAAAATTCTTAAAACATACTTTTTAAATTAAACATGATAATTTATATCGTTATAAATATCTTTTGTTTTAGAAAAATATTTATTATAATTGTTTATAGATATAGACCCATACAATCGTTTTAAAAATCTATAATCTAATATAAAATTGAGCACATTAACTTGTTATTTTATCAAAATACTTGTGTAAATATTAGTATTATATTGGATAAAAAATAAGATGTGAAAAAAATAATAATTGAATAAAGAGCCACACATTAGGAAATAAAGAAAGGGTACATGTAGAAAACAGGGGAGTAAAAGCCAATGGGGAGGTGGTCGTGTCGGAAATGAAAATAACAAAGAGTAAAGAGAGATGATGGTAATTAGGAATTACAAGTCATTCCAAATCTTTACTATGAGTGGTGGAGAATTTTGAACTTTTTTGGGATGTACATGGGGCATCAAAGTTTGTACCTAAAGATTTTAACAGAAGTCATTAAAAAACTATGAGATTTTGGATACCTATAAACTTTTATGGAGTTTTAAAAATTCAAGTTTGAATACCACATGACTTTCTAAAACTTTACGAAAGTCTGTCTTGAATACCATTAGACTTTTGTAGAGTATATAAAAGTTTGGATTGAATACATCTAGACTTTTAAACTCCATAAAAGTCATTAAAAGTCAATAAAAGTCTATAACCAAAACATCCCCTTACTAAATCGCTCACTGACGATCCGGTCGTGATCTGGCTCATTGAGTATGCGTGCGGCGTTTTACGACTAAGTTTTATTAAGCCACGTATTAAGTTTTACTAAGTCATGAACTTAAATGTTAAACATTCTTGATTCTCCGTAAATAATATAAGCCTTCATACTATTACAAAATATGTTGAAACACAGATGTAATATTTGGTTTCATTTTTCGTATTCATTATCATATGACCAAATATTAATATTTCATTTTCATTTTTCATTTTGTAAAATATATTACAATAATTATCCATATTAGGAGAGCGATCGAACAAAAGATTTGAATTGCATTATAAATAATATGAAATGATGTAGTTTGTCAAATATGATGTGTATTATGTATGTTTAACTTTATTTCATAAGTGCACACACACACACACACACATATATATATATATATATATATATATATATATATATATATATATATATATATAATATTTTAATAGGCGCATTATTTAAGGCACACCCGCACGCATATATTTTTAAAATTGACGTACTCGCGCATCAACACCCATCCACGCACTCGCTTCATGTGACTTAGGTTCGACCTCAGTATGATATAAGAAAGATAATCAAGTGTCTGTTTTTTGAATTTTGAATAAACGAACTGTAGCTAACCACATATTGCAAACTATGTTAGAAATTTAACATGAATACTAAATCGATTTTCAATGTACTTAAACATATGACACACAAAATCGAATATGCGGAAATAAAAATTCAAGATCAGTGTTACCTCCAGCCATTGATATGTAGTTTGATCCAGACAGATCTAAAGAATTGAGTCGCAAGAGGGCGCTTCTAAACCTTATGCAATTCTAATAGATGATGTATTTTATGAAGTGAAATGCTTGGCTTAGGGACCCCCCGCAATGTCCTTTATATATAAGTCTTGCCATCAAAGACTTAGAGTTTGACACAGTTACTCCACTTAAAAGATAGTGGGTGGCTATCCAGATAGTGCGCAATCTTCAGGATTAAATACTGTTGATATTAGCTTAATAATATATTAACCAAATAATATTAATTATTAACATTCTCCCACTTGGTTAATATATTCACAAACTGAATAATAAAAAATACATCATCATATCAAGAAACAAATACACGAATCATGGCGATGTGTCCTCCTATATTGAGTAGTATCTTCCATGTATCACGATGTATTATGCCTCTTAAATCCAAACGCGGTAACCTTACTGAATGAATAAACCAATGCTTATTCTAGGTTCAACTTAAGTAATATTTCTTAAAATAACTGAATATGTACACAACTGAATAAGAGAAATATCATAACCGAAAAAGTTTCATTAACTATACAATAAGTGTATGTACTATGAAATCACATAATGGAACCAAGTCTCATTCTAACCACATGATCCTTAAACCCCTTAGGTGGCATGCCTTTTGTTAAAGGATCAGCAATCATCAATTCAGTAATCACGTGTTCAATAACCAATTTGTTGTCTTTAACACAATGGCTAAAGACTTTATGTCGATGTGTTTACTTCGACTTTTATTAATTTTAGCCATGAAAACTGCAGCTGAATTGTCACAATATAACCTCAACGGCCTAGAAAGAATCCACAATTCTAAGCCCAGATATGAAACTTTTCAACCATACACCATGTGAAGATGCTTCAAAACAAGCAACGAACTCGGCTTCCATAGTGGAAGTAGCAGTCAAAGTCTGCTTCGCACTTCTCCAAGATATAGTTTTGCTGGCAAACATAAATATGTATCCAGATGTTGATTTTCGTGAATCAACGGAACCAGCAAAGTCTGAATCGGAGTAACCAATCACCTCCAAATTATCAGTCCGTTGATACATAAGCATGTAATCCTTAGTACCTTTAAGGTACCTCATAACTTTCTTTGCAGCTTTCCAATGATCAATACCCGGGTTACCCTGATATCTTCCCAACATTCCCACAACAAATGCAATATCAGGTCTAGTACAGACTTGAGCATACATTAGGCTTCCAACACAAGAAGCATATGGAATGTTTTTCATTTGTTCCTTTTCAAACTCATTTCTTGGACATTGATTCAAATTGAATCTATCACCTTTCACAATGGGTGCTACACTTGTGAACAATCACTCATCCGAAACCTATCAGAACTTTGTTTATATAGGTTTCTTGCGATAAACCCAAAATGTATTTGGATCTATCCCTATGGATCTTAATACCAATGGCATAAGATGTCTCACCCATATCCTTCATATCAAAGTTCCTAGATAGAAATTGTTTCACCTCATATAGAAATCCCTTATCATTAGTTGCAAGTAATATATCATCTACATACAATACTAAGAAACAAATTTTACTCCCACTAATCTTCTGGTATATACATTGATCCATGACGTTCTCAACAAAACCAAATGAAGAGATAACGTGATGGAATTTTAAATACCACTGACGGGAGGCTTGTTTCAATCTGTATATAGATTTCTTAAGCTTACACACCAAATGCTCACCATCACTAGAGGAGAATCCTTCTGGTTGTTTCATATAAACATCTTCCTCTAGATCACCATTGAGAAATGCCATTTTCACATCCATTTGATGCAAATCCATATAAAAATGGGCTACAAATGCCATAACCACACAGAGAGAATCTTTTTTAGATATAGTAGAAAATGTGTTAAGATCGGTCCGGAGTGTTTAGAGGGAGGTGAGGTGAATGAACACTCTTTAAAATTAATCCTTATTAGGATTATCAGGTTGAGCGAAATTCCAGTTAATCTTATATGTGTTTCCATTTTTGATTCCTACAAGCATGGTCGTACCGTCTGATGTTTTGACAGTGCAGGTGTGTTTGTGAAATTCTACAGCATAACTATTACCACATAATTGACTTATGCTAATCAGATTATAGCACAGATTTTTAACTAATATCACATCATTGATAGTGATATTACAATGGACAATCTTACCCTTGCCCACGGTCTTACCCTTCGAGTTATCCCCGAAAATGATCTTTGGACCAGCACATTCTGTGACTTCAGACAGCAGCTCGACGTTTCCTGTCATGTGACGAGAACACCCACTATCTAAGTACCAGTCCGACACTTGTTCTTCAGTACCTGTCATCAAGCATAATTACTGTTGGTACCCAATCCTACTTGGGTCCCAAACGGATTAGCCCTTTGGGAACCCACACCTGAATCAGCTTTAATGGCTTGTGTGTGTCTGGTGTGATGTGAGCTGATCTGTTTCGATGTTGTGTGTGATGATGTGTGTGATATGGAAGCCTTTGATTCTTATAAGGTAATCTATATCTTCGTTGAACTGGTTTTGAGTTATGGTAGTTGGATGATCTTCCTTGCCTTAGATCTTGCACCTTTAGGTTTGGTCTGATAGACACAAAGCTTGCTGGTGCCTTTTCTTTGGCTTGGTTAACGTACCCAATTCCTTTTCTCAAACCTTGATCTCCGAAGGAGACTCCCGTTTGAATTGTAGGCACTTCGGTTTCATATACTGTGCTAGATCTAACAAATGTCATCTGTTTGATTTTGTTCTTTACCAGCAACAATTCAGATTCATCTTTGGTGCAATCATTGATGTCAAAGCCTATGCCAGTGATGTCACCGACATTTCTTTGTACCTCTTGCAATTCTTCCAGTGATGCTCTTGATTTTGTCCATGTTTTGAAAATATGAGAAAGTTTAGCATTTTGTGTGCTAATTCTCTTGTTTTCTTCATGGAGCTGTTCGTAAGAAATTTTCAGCTTGTTCAGCTCGATCTTTAGATTATTGCATTCACCTAGCTCAGAGCAGCTTGGTTTGATATGCTCATCTATTTGATCATTGGCTTTAGCTTTAGTTTTCTCAAGTGATTCAGCTAATATTCTATAATCATTAGCCATGTCTTGCAGTGCAGACATGAGCTCTTCTCGTGCGAATTCATTTGAATCAAGATCGAATACCTCGTCCATTTGACTCATTTCTTCGTCTGCCATTAGACATTGGATTTCCTCTTCGCTTTCGCTGGATGAACATTATGAGCTTTCTGATTCTGAGTCAGTCTGAGCCCACTTGTTGTTACCTTCCTCTGCTACCAGAACCTTTTGGGACTTCCCATGATGATTTTTATGATCTTTGTAATGCTTCTTTCTCTTGTCATCACGATGCCTTTCTTTTCTTTCATCTTTCTTCGGTCTGGTGCAGTCTGTAATAAAGTGTCCGGTCTTACCACACTTGTAGCAAGCCTGATCATTAACAACATCGTCCTTTCTCGATTTATAGTGATGAGAAGGTTTGAAATTCCGTTTGTTCTTAGACATGAATTTACCAAATTTCTTGATAAATAATGACATAGCATCATTACTTATCTGTTCGATAGATCGGTCTGTTGAATGGGTGGTTTGGTCTGAAATGGCTGCCAGTGCTTTGTTTGGTTGAGAGATGAATGGTTCTGCTTCACCTCTGGTGATCAGTTCAAACTCATATGCCTTAAGATCTGCGAACAGATCATGTAGTTCAACTTTGTTCAGATCTTTAGACTCCCTCATTGCAATTATCTTGACATCTCATTCCTTTGGCAATGTTCTCATTACCTTCATAGCAATATCTCTGTTAGAGTATTCCTTGCCCAGACCATTTAGTTCATTGATAATGCCAGTGACTCTTTCATCAAACTCGTTTAGAGTTTCTCCAAGCTTCATTTTTATGCCCTCAAATTTTTGTAGAGCTACAGTCAGCTTGTTTTCTTTAGTCTGATCGTTCCCTTCACATAGCTGTGCTATCTTCTCCCAAATTTCTTTGGCAGTTGAGCACATTTTGATCTTACTGAACATATTCTTGTCCAATGTTTTGAACAAGATGTCTTTGGCTACGTTGTCTAGATTGGCTTTCTTCCTTTATTCATTTGTCCAGGTGGACCTTTCTTTTTCGATCATCTGAGGTTCGCCACTTAGTCCTCCTAGTGCAGGATTTACTTTTAATATTTTCATTGGTCCGTCTGTTATGACGTACCACATATCGTCATCATGTGCTGCCAGATGAGCTTGCATTCTGGTTCTCCAATCATCATAATCTTCTTTTTGAGAACATGAGAATCTTGTTGAATGATGCCATCAGTCCAAGTATCTTTGATGATTAAGACGACCTGCTCTGATACCACTTGTTATGATCGGTCCGGAGTGTTTAGGGGGGGGGGGGGGGGTGAATGAACACTCCTTTAAAATTATTCCTTATTGATTTCTCTCGGGTTAGTGAGTGAAATCTATTTCTTAATCAACTTCTGAGCAAAACAGACCACTGAATATAAAAGTGTGGAACGGTCTATTCTTGACTAGTAAGAACGGCTTGATGGCTTAATGAGTGTAACTCAGTACGAAATGAGAATAGACAGGATATGTTTCTGGAAGTTCAAAGGTGGTGTAATCCTTCTACGTCTCCCCTTCTTCCAATTAAGGAATGATACACTAGAAGACTTTGAGTAATACAACCACTTGTACAACCCCGATTCAGCTGGATTTATCCCACTACCAGACTGAAACTCCTAGTCTCTCGATCTGTTCAGACAAAAACTGTCTGACAGTTACAATAGAATCTCACTCTTCTATTTTAGTAAAAATACAAAAGACAGACTGATTTTGTCTATGCACACAATGATCCTATGACGATCAAATATTACAATATTCTGTGCTTATGAAAACTTTGAGCAGTTCGGCTCAAGAATATCTGGACTTGTAAGCTTGTGCTATTTTTTGTTTTCTTTTCGTTTTCTTGATTGATCAGTCGGCCCTTTGAGCTCTTTAGTTGCATCCTTATATAGTTGCTTATACCAACGACATTATTTCCTTTTCTGTGCAACTCTTGACTCTGTTCAATCTCTGAACAAGCTTCAGTCTTATTCTTTTAGGCACTTTCCATTCTGGTCTGTGCTTTCGGCGTCTTTCAGGTAGGCTCTTCTTTGTCTTCTTACTTTTAAGGTAATCTTCAGTCCTTGGTCTTTTTCATCATTAATTGCATCATTAAATGCTTCAATAAATAGCCGTTAATGATTCGGACCGAAGAACGAAGCTTATCCAACCTTGTCTGCTCTGATCTGATCTTTATTGAGCTGCTCTCGTGCTTTGATCTGGTCAGACTGGTTTACATCGATCCGTTCTGATTTTGCGATAGACCATATCGGTGTGATCTGCTTTGACATGGTTTAAAGTCTTGATCGGTCTGATCTGTTTTATCATCTTTAAAATCCAGAACTAACAAAATGTCTAGTATAATCAATTCCCTCTTTCTGCTTGAATCCTTTGGCAACGAGACTAGCCTTATATTGTTCAATGTTGCCCAATGAATCTTTGTTTGTTTTAAAGACCCGCCTGTTGGGATATGCCCTAAGACAAGTCATTAGATGATTGTTTTGACATACAATATTTATGATTTTATGAATGTCAATTCATTATTATATATTATTCTTTTAACTGTGTAATGTGAATTAATATATATGTTAATGTCCTTAGAATAATATTGTATTATTCTTAAAGATATCCCTAGTCAAGTATTATCATGAATATGGATAATGATAATACGTAGAGACTAGTATGTGTTGATTGATGAATTGTTCATTGATATGAGATATCAAATCAACACATGGGTACATGTTAGAGAACGATGTACTGGACAGACCCACAATGAGAATGCAACATGGATAGTTATATGATCGTCATATGCAATTCTCATAGTGATAATAATGTATGTAATCTTTACGACTTGTGATCATCAGAGATCCCAACATAAGGAGTAATGTATCTTGATATCGTCAAACGTTACCCGTAACAGGGTAAACTATAAAGGCGACTATTGGATACACTACGAATTATGTAGAGGGATGTTGACCGATCGAGATAGGATTTTTCCCTCCTATATAACATGAGATGTGTTTGGCCCTTGATCAAGTGAGAACTAAAATGCATGGTCATGCTCGAATGAGTCGATATGAGATATCGAGCTTATTCGTTTATTCTAGTTCTACTTGGGGTTCAAGAAATAAAGATTGAATATACGAGTATGACTATTCCATGACTCGTGTTCAATCTAAACACAAAGGACAAAGGGATTAAGTTACATGGTTAATATTATCACAAGTTCTAAAGGTTATGTCGAGTCATTGACATTCTTGTAATTTGGGTAGCCTTGATGTGTTGCTAGACACAGCTCTTTGCTTGTAACGTAAAATGAGATTTTATGTCACTGCCAACATTACAAGATCCTATCAGGTCGCACAAAAGATTAAATCGATAAGGGAAATTAAATTCATGGGATGAATTAAATAATTAAGAGGAGTCTTAATTAAATGATTATAAGGATTTAATTAAATCATGGGTTTGGGCCCATAAGACTTTAAGAAAGTCTTGAACCTTAATTAAAGTCTTATAATATAAATATAAGGTTTTGATTAATTGTTAATCATACTTTCATATCATACTTTGATATCAAAACCTAAACCTAGACAAAACAAGCTCTCGGCCGCCTCCTCCAAGCCGTGAACATCACCGCCGCCGTCGTGTGGTTTCTTGGTGGTTTAAAGGCCGTCGTCGATCGGTTTTGAACCGAGTTTTGGTTTTTGGTTCAAGAATAAGTCTAGCAACTTGTTCTTGAACATCCCTTCCCGATTTGATCGTGTGGATACCGTAGAGGCAAGACCTTGGAGGTGTTGCTTGTGACTCGGAGTTCGTTGGACTTGGTGCTTCGTGGAATCGGCTCAAACACGCTACAAGGGTGAGACTTTTGTAAATCCTTTATCCGATATGAATCCCTATGTATAGATCCGCGGTTATAGTAATCCAAATTTTTAAATTCCGCTACGTTCCATGATTGTTGGATTACTAACAGTGGTATCAGAGCCGTGTACAAGGCTCATATCGGATTTTATGTGGTTAAATAGTTTAATCATATTTAGATTAATATTGCATGCTATTTAAAACTGTATGAACATATATGATATGTTAATATTAAGTTTGTGAAATTATCATGAAATTATATTTGATATAATTGATGTTTGTTGTATACGATACATGAAGGCGCAAAACCGAGCCCAAAGCATGAGATGGTTCGACCACCACCATCACAAATGACACACGGCTGCCACATGAGGGCTAGGGTTTTTGAACCCTTGGCTCGAGATGGTTTAGTCGTTGTGGCTAATAATTGTGCATGGAAGTGTCGAAACTTGATTAGGGTTTAGAACCCAATGGCTCGTGACGGCTAGCTCATGACGGCTAGGGTTTCGAACCCTAATAGCCGTGCATGGGCTCGGCCATCGTCGCCCTTTGGCTAGGGTTTAGAACCCTTCTCTTGGCTCGAAAATTTGTATTAGCGGCACTTGAATCACGATAAATGATGGGTGACGGCTAGGGCCACATGAGGGCTAGGGTTTTCGAACTCACTGGCTCGAGATGGTCAAGACGCCAACGTCATGAATCGTGCATGAAAGGCCGAGAACTATAACAAAGGTTTCGAACCATGGTGGCTCGTGACGGCTAGGGTTTCGAACCCTAGCAGCCAAGATTGGCTCACGGCCGCCACCGTCCAAAGGTGTTAGGGTCTCGGACCCTCGAGCTTGGGCCGTGGTTTTGGGCTAAGTTTCCATGACATGTGATGTCCCGAGCGTACGATAATTTTTCAAAAATTATTTTACAGTTTTAATTAGAATTAAAATTTAAATTGTTTAGAATTTAATTAATTAAGTGTTAAAGCATGTTTTATGTGTTGTTTGAGCATGGTGCATGGTTATAGCCCTTTGACCTATTAGATAGGATTTGTGAATGTTTGTAATTTATAATACGACTTGCGTGTCGTGCCTTCTCTATTTTATTCTAAATGTAATCCCTCCCCTATGTTCCCCTCGAATGTGAATCGAGGAATTCTATATCTTGTAAATAGTGTAGTTTATTTTATTGATGGTGATCAATGAAGATGGAGCATCGTGCCGGGATGAGGAGGCCATTCACAAATTGGAGCCAAAGGAAGGTGCTTGTGAAGTTACCTTAGGTTGACTCTTAGGATTTTCTCATTGGCTTGAGAAAATCGTTAGTAGGGGCTATAATCATGTCACGTTTAATTATGTATGTTGATGCATGATTTATCTTATGCTTTAGATTGATAATTGTATTACACATATATGTAGATATGTATACAACTATATGTAGTGGACGTATTTTAAATTATCAAACTAATCATGAGATCAATAAATCCCTCTAAAATATTAAGTTTTAGATGCCTTCCAAAATTAAAATTACTCGTCAAAAACTTCGATTGTACATGTGTGGGTTTGCCAAAGCAAAGCACCGTGGCAATCTTAGTAAGGCGCGAAAGGATAAAAGTGATATCCGTTATACTTTAAATTGGGTACGACTTAACTAGGTTATCTCAATAGGATTGGGAACCTAGAGGCATGTGTTGGATAATAATTCATTTGATGAATTGAACAAAGCGTTGTTCGTCCAACTATCCAAGAATTATATGTGATATAATTGACAAAGTGTTGTCTACCTAAATAACCGAGTCTTGGGTGATTAGCCAAAGCTAACTCAAGATTAGGCGAAATATGGATCTTGGCCCACTAAAGGTTTTGAGGGTTGATATTTTTTTTAACAAAATAGTGGGAGCATCATTTAATGTAAGACCATGTTAAATGATTAAATCATAAACTTATTTTGCATATATTGTAGATATCCATGGCAACTAACAACGTAACAAGCACTTTATCACTGCGATCGGTCCTTGAGAAGGACAAATTAAATGGGACAAATTTCCTAGACTGGCATAGGAACTTGAGGATAGTCCTCAAACAAGAAAAGAAACAATATGTCCTAGACGAACCCTTACCTGCTGAGGAACCTCCCCTAACGGCTACAAGAGCCGAAAAAGATGCTTACAAGAAGCATCAAAGTGACGCACTTGATGTTTGGTGCCTTATGCTTGCCACCATGAACTCTGAGCTTCAGAAGCAACATGAGGAAATGGAGGCGTTTGATATGATCGAGTATCTTAAGCAACTGTACCAACAACAAGCAAGACAAGAGAGGTATGACGTCTCTAAGGCGTTATTCCAGTGTAGAATGGTAGAAGGAAGTCTGGTTGGAACTCATGTACTCAAGATGATTGGGTATATTGAGAATCTGGAGAAGCTGGGTTTTCCTTTGGACAAAGAGTTGGCCACTGACGTGATCTTGCAATCGTTGCCTGAAAGCTTCAGTCAATTTGTCTTAAATTACAATATGATTGAAATTGAGAAGACACTACCACATTTACTTGGCATGCTTAGAACTTTTGAAGCTAATAGCAAGAAGTCTAAACCTACAAAAGTTCTTATTGTGAATAAGAACAAAGGAAAGACTAAAGCTAAGAACTTCAAGAAGAACAAGAAGGTCTTTGTTAAATCTAAGCCAAAGTTATCTGCACTGAAACCAATGGGAGGGATAGCGAAGGAAGGGAACTGTTTCCATTACGGTGAGACCGGCCATTGGAAAAGAAACTGCAAAGTATATCTGGAGGATCTAAAGAAAGGAAGTGTGACTTCCACTTCAGGTATTTTTGTTATAGAAGTCAATTTATCTACTTCTTCATCATGGGTATTAGATACTGGATGTGGATCTCACATTTGTGTAAATGTGCAGGACCTCAAAAAGAGTAGATTGTTGGCAAAAGGCGAATTTGATCTCCGAGTTGGAAATGGAGCAAGAGTTGCTGCATTAGCTATAGGAGATTATTATTTATCTTTGCCTTCTGGTTTATCATTGATTTTAAAAGACTGTTATTTTGTGCCATCCATTACCAAAAACATAATTTCTATTTCTTGTTTAGACAAGTGTGGGTTTTCATTTATAATAAAGGACAACTGTTGTTCTATTTATTTAAATGATATGTTTTATGCTAGTGCACAAATGGTGAATGGTCTTTATTTATTAAATCTTGATATGCCCATCTATAACATAAATACTAAAAGGATTAAAAATAATGATTGTAATCCGACTTATCTCTGGCATTGTCGCTTGGGCCACATAAACGAGAACCACATATCTAAACTTCATAAGGATGGAGTATTAGATTCATTTGATTTTGAATCATATGAAACATGTGAATCTTGTTTAATGGGCAAGATGACTAAAGCCCCTTTCAAGGGACATGTTGAAAGGGCAAATGTTTTATTGGGACTAATACATAGTGATGTATGTGGACCAATAAGTACACAAGCTAGAGGTGATTTTCAATACTTCGTTACATTTACTGATGACCTCAGTAGATATGGGTACATGTACCTAATGAAGCATAAGCATGAAACCTTTGAAAAGTTCAAAGATTTCAAGAATGAAGTACAAAACCAACTTGGCAAAAGTATCAAAATCCTTCGATCAGATCGAGGAGGTGAATACTTAAGCCAAGAGTTTCATGACTATCTAAAGGAGTGTGGAATAGTCCCACAACTCACTCCTCCGTATACTCCACAATGGAATGGTGTATCCGAGAGGAGAAATCGAACATTGTTAGACATGGTTAGATCAATGATGAGTCATGCAGATCTTCCGATATCGTTTTGGGGACACGCTCTAGAAACAGCGATTTTCTTACTGAACCGTGTTCCATCTAAATCAGTGGAAAAGACACCATATGAGATATGGACTGGGAAGCGTCCTAGTATGTCTTTTATGAAGATTTGGGGTTGTGAGGCTTTCGTTAGACGTCACGCCACTAACAAACTTGGACCCAAATCTGATAAGTGTTTATTTGTGGGGTATCCTAAGGAAACGAAAGGATACTATTTCTATTATCCCACCGAGAACAAAGTAGTTGTTGCTCGGACTGGTGTATTTCTTGAAAGAGAATTTATTTCTAGAAAAACCAGTGGGAGAAAAATAGAACTTAGTGAAGTGAAGTTCAACCACAAGAAAACACTGAACTTGAGATTGAGATGGAAACAGAGCAGGCACCGCAAACTGTTGTGGAAAAAGTACCTGCTCAAGAGACACAAGCCCAGCGTAGGTCTGTAAGAGAACACCGGGAGCCACAGAGATATGTATTTCTTGTGACTCAACAAGGTGACTTACTACTTATTGATGAAGATGAGCCGTCATCTTATCAACAAGCTATAATGGGCACTGATTCTGAGAAATGGCAAGAGGCCATGAAATCTGAGATGGAATCCATGTATGCAAACCAAGTATGGACTTTGGTTGATCCACCTGAAGGGGTACGACCCATAGGGTGCAAATGGATTTTCAAGAAAAAGACAGATATGGATGGTAATGTACAAACCTATAAAGGTCGGCTGGTTGCAAAAGGATTCAAACAAATTCATGGTATTGACTATGATGAAACCTTTTCACCAGTGGCCATGGTTAAATCCATAAGGATCTTACTTGCAATAGCTGCATTTCATGATTATGAAATCTGGCAGATGGATGTCAAAACAGCTTTCCTTAATGGAAATCTGCTCGAGGATGTGTACATGACACAGCCCGAGGGTTTTGTCGATCCAAAGGATGCTGGAAAGATATGCAAGCTACAATGATCCATTTATGGATTGAAGCAAGCTTCTCGGAGTTGGAATCTTCGTTTTGATGATGCAATCAAAGAGTTTGGTTTTATCATAAACGTAGATGAACCTTGTGTCTACAAGAAGGTCAGTGGGAGCATAATCATTTTCTTAGTGTTGTATGTAGATGACATACTTCTTATTGGGAATGATATCCCTGCCTTACAATCTGTAAAGATTTGGCTAGGGAAATGCTTTTCGATGAAAGACTTGGGAGAAGCCACCTATGTATTAGGAATCAAGATCTATAGAGATAGATCAAGAAGGCTTCTCGGCCTAAGTCAAAGTACATACATAGACAAAGTACTTAAAAGGTTTAGCATGCAAGAATCAAAGAAAGGATTCGTGCCTATGACACATGGTATATATCTCGAAGGAACAGTGTCCTTCAACACCAGATGAGAGACAACGCATGAGTAAGATTCCATATGCGTCAGCTATTGGATCTATCATGTATGCCATGATATGTACTCGTCCCGATGTATCGTATGCTTTGAGCATGACGAGCAGATATCAAGTTGATCCAGGTGAAGGTCACTGGATTGCTGTCAAGAATATCCTGAAGTACTTGAGAAGAACTAATGATACATTCTTGATTTATGGAGGTGAGGAAGAGCTCAATGTAATTGGTTACACTGATGCAAGCTTCCAAACTGACAAAGATGATTTTCGATCGCAATCTGGATATGTGTATTGCCTAAATGGAGGTACTGTGAGCTGGAAGAGTTCAAAGCAAGAAACAGTAGCCGACTCTACAACGGAAGCTGAGTATATTGCTGCCTCGGATGCAGCAAAGGAAGCTGTTTGGATTAGGAAGTTCATTTCTGAACTTGGAGTGGTGTCTAGCATTAAAGATCCGATAGAACTCTATTGTGACAACAATGGAGCGATCGCATTGGCTAAGGAACCTAGATCTCACCAAAGATCCAAGCACATACTTAGGCGTTTCCATTTCATTCGAGAAATCGTTGAAAGGGGAGATGTTAAAATATGCAAAGTACCAACAGATGATAATGTATCTGACCCATTGACGAAGCCACTGTCACAGCAGAAGCATGATCATCATACTAGATCTCTAGGCATTAGGTATATGTCTGAGTGGTCTTAGTGCAAGGGGAGATTTGTTGGGATATGCCCTAAGACAAGTCATTAGATGATTGTTTTGACATACATATTTATGATTTATGAATGACAATTCATTATTATATATTATTCTTTTAACTGTGCAATGTGAATTAATATATATGTTAATGTCCTTAGAATAATATTGTATTATTCTTAAAGATGTCCTAGTCAAGTATTATCATGAATAGGGATAATGATAATACGTAGAGACTAGTATGTGTTTGATCTGATGAACTGTTCATTAGATATGAGATATCAAATCACACATGGGTACATGTTAGAAGAACGATGTACTGGACAGACCACCATGAGAATGCAACATGGATAGTTATATGATCGTCCTATGCAATTCTCATAGTGATAATAATGTATGTAATCCTTACGACTTGTGATCATCAGAGATCCCAACATAAGGAGTATGTATCTTGATATCGTCAAACGTTACCCGTAACAGGGTAAACTATAAAGGCGACTATTGGATACACTACGAATTATGTAGAGGGATGTTGACCGATCGAGATAGGATTTTTCCCTCCTATATAACATGAGATGTGTTGGGGCCCTTGATCAAGTGAGAACTAAAATGCATGGTCATCTCGAATGAGTCGATATGAGATATCGAGCTATTCGTTTATTCTAGTTCTACTTGGGGTTCAAGAAATAAAGATTGAATATACGAGTATGACTATTCCATACTCGTGTTCAATCTAAACACAAAGGACCAAAGGGATTAAGTTACATGGTTAATATTATCACAAGTTCTAAAGGTTATGTCGAGTCATTGACATTCTTGTAATTTGGGTAGCCTTGATGTGTTGCTAGACACGCTCTTTGCTTGTAACGTAAAATGAGATTTTATGTCACTGCCAACATTAAAGATCCTATCGGGTGCCACAAAAGATTAAATCGAGTAGGAAATTAAAGTTCATGGGATGAATTAAATAATTAAGAAGAGTCTTAATTAAAGATTATAAGGATTTAATTAAATCATGGGTTTGGGTATGAGACTTTAAGAAAGTCTTGAACCTTAATTAAAGTCTTATAATATAAATATAAGGTTTTGATTAATTGTTAATCATACTTTCATATCATACTTGATATCAAAACCTAAACCTAGACAAAACAAGCTCTCGGCCGCCTCCTCCAAGCCGTGAACATCACCGCCGGCGCTGATGTGACTAGAATAGACACATCTATTGCATTAATTGTCTACGATTTGG